>JAHBMJ010001295.1:5623-18201 GCA_018398765.1 Chromera velia
GGGGGGGGGGGGGAATTCAGCGTGCGTGGTTGAGCTCTGTTCTCCTTAATTTGCGTGTTTCTATTCGACAGCTAGGGTGGAGGGGGGAGGATTGTGGAAGTGGCAGACTGCTTGAGTTGGTCGGTCGATCAGGACATTGAAAAGACTTTTGAGGACCTGAAAGGAAGGGCCTACATTGTCGGACCAGACAAGAGAGACAACCTTTCGCGACACAATGGTCAGACATTCACTCATGCAGGCAGGCACAGAGTTTACTGCAGGGGTGCATGCGTGTCTTAATTCCTGCCTGCCTGCTCGAGTTCGTGCGTGCAGGTTCGACAGCGAGTTCAAGGGCCCCGACGGAAGCTCTGACAACGACACGGCGATCATGAAGAACCCCTGTCAGTCAGTCAGTCAGTGAGTGCACATCCAGGAGGTGTTGGAGTGGAGTCATGAAAGCAGTTGGGCGAAAGTGCGCAAGAAAGCGGGGAGGTTGAAAGGTTGCGCTGAAATTTCTTGTTTGCCGTGCGTGAGTTCCGAAAGAAACACATTGGGATTACTCTCCATCCTCTGAGCATCTGAGCGACCCGCCACGCGATAAAATAAATGATCTTTGAAGTGAGTTCAATAAAATGCACGCAGGCGGGTTCACTCTCTACGGAGGGCGCAAGAACACCCCGGAGATCAAATCGAAGGCCTTCGTGCAGTCCCAGAAACTTGGCAAAGACAGGTCGGTCAATGAGAGGAATGAGAGTGATGTCTCTCTTTCTGTGTGAGTTGCTTTTCTTAGGCATCATTTCGTGCGTTCAATCATTGACTCATTTCCCGGGATGCATCGAGTCAGTTCCGTTCCATTATTTGTTTTTCTTTGTCACCCTTTTTCATTTTACCTCCCTCATTCTCCTTTCCCTCATTGCCCCCCCCCCCCCCCCCTTGCAGGTCGGGGATCAACTTTGAGTCTGTGATGAACTGCTTCGGGAATGAGGACATGAGGGAATTGACTCAGCACGAACTGCAGTACAAGATGGACATCGGGCAGCGCGTCCTCGAGAGGTTTGTGGGGCCCGTCACTGACGCGGTGCTCTGTGGGACTCTGGGGATGATGAAACCTGTGGCGGCACCCCTGGGGGTGGGAATGGAAATCGTCAGTCGAGGCCAAGAGCAGAAGAAATCGGGGGGGTGGGAGCTTTTTTGGCGAAAAATGTTGGAGGTGCACGTTTGAGAATGGACAAAGGTTTTTGTGGAACAACAAGGAACAGAAAGAAAATTGCTTACACCGGGATAGAAGTGTCTCTCTGCCGTGCTCTCGCTGTACTGAGAACTTTCGTCCGAAGTGTCGGTCTGGGTTTTATCTTTGCGTCGTTCCTTCCATTTTGTCCTGCTCCTCCTTTTCCGTGCTTGCTCCATTTGCAGGACCCCGGCGACATCTGCAGTGCGTACCTTGCTGTGGCAATTGAGGGTATCGCTTTTGGCTTCGGTCAGTTGGTGCATGGGCCCTTCATTCGGTGTGTGAGTAAGTTTTCGGCTTCTCTGTGCATGTCTTGGCTTCTCTGAAGATGCAAATGCACAGAGAAGCGGACGGAAAATAGTTCAAGTATCGCGCTGTGTGTCCTTTTTTCCTCTCGTACGCGACGGAGACTTTATTTACGCGGGGCTTTCTCTGCCGATCTTTTTCTTTCTTTCTTTCCAGCAGCCGTGAGGCTTCTCTGGATCTTCTTTTCTTTTGCGTCGTTACTCTTTCCCTCTCTCTTTCTAGCTGTCTCTCGCAATATGTTTTTGTCTATCCATGTTCCTTTCTAACCGTGTGCCTGTCCACGTGTGTATGCTGAGGTGATGCAGACCAGATGCAGGAGCAGATGGATCTGTTCGGCACAAAGGCAGGCATCAACGATTGCAACGCTGCCAATCACGCCTTTGCAAAGGTAGGTCTGTGTGCGAGCGCGCGCGCGCGAGAGAGAGAGAGAGAGCAGCAGATGGAGCTGGTCATGTTCTGGATCTACTTCCCGAAGTTCTTTTCGCCCACTTTTCTTCTTTTCCAACTGAAGCTCTGGTGCAGAGAAAGGTTTGAGGTTCAAAACAATTTCAAAGAGGTTTGCATCGTGCGTTGTTCGTTCACGATGTATCTTTTCTTTCTGCGTCTGCAACTCGGCACGCCTGTCTGCAGGTGTTCTGTGACTTGGCGTGCATCACCGACGCCGTGCGGACGGGCAATCGTGCGATCCTCAGCCGTCTGGAGGAAGTGTTTGAGATTCTGCAGACAAACATGATTCTGATGATGGAATATCACGCCACCAACACAGACAACATGCTCAACTACCTGGCAGATCTGATGGTCAGCTGGACGCTATCGTCTCGTTGTGGTTGCTGCGTCTGCCCGCTTTCGAGTCTACCTCCAGCTGTCTGTTTATCGGTCCCTGTGTCTGCATGTTTCTTCTCTGCATGTGTCTTCTCCATTTTCTCCCTCTTCCTTTTTGTGCAGGACTGGCACGGAGACAGGCTTCTCTTCTACATCAAAAAGTTTGCCAAGGGAGGGACATCCTTCTTGCAGCGTCTGAAGGACTGCAGAGACAAAAACCCCAACGCGAACACAGAGGGGAAGGAGGAGAAGAGCCACGCGCTCTCTGACTGTCTCTTCCAGTCAGAGGCCCCAGGAAAATTGAACGCCCAGGCCGACCCTCTGTGGGATCTGTTCCGTCAGGCTGTGACTGAGGACAGGAGTGACGCACGCCGTCTCCCTTCTTCCGTTCCCTCTCTTGCCTCCCGTCTGATGAAGATGAGCAAGACAGAGGCTCAAAGTCTCCTGTCGGACGTCTCCCTTCTCTCCTCCAGTCTCCAGAACGCGATGGATACACACCTCAGGGGAGCAGCAAAGGCGCTCCATGAGGCAGTCGCAGCAGTCGACAAAGAGAAAGAGACAGAGGGAGAGGGGGATCAGAGAAAGAGTATGGAAGCTCTGATTCAAGCAGGACAGGAGGTAGAGCGTCTGATCTCAGAGGCAGGTGCGGGTGTGAAGGACCACCTGAGCTCTCGTAGGGGGGCCCTCGAAGCTCTCCTCTCAGGGGGTGTTGCCGCCCCCCCCACAGACAGTTCCGACCTGTATCTGAGTCCGGCAGTTCAGGAGAGAACCCCCGATGAGGTCGGACGGTCCCTCGCTGACCAGGTCCGCAGATCCTCCACCGAGTTACTTAACAAACTTTCCGTCTCCTCCGACCGCCACGACGCCTGGCTGGCTCTGTGGGAGTCCCGGCTCCATCAGCACACGAAGAGGCAGGAAGCGCTCGTCACCCCAAAAAAGAAGGGAATGGCAAACAGATTTGATCTGACCTTGCCGGCAGACGGGGGTGAGGGTGTTTCTGAGCTTTCTCTTGAGAGCAAGGAGAATGAGGTAGAAGAAATTTTGGCTCAAGTGGCGGGTGAGCTGTCAGATGCGCGCACTGCCGCTTTTGCCTATTTGAAAGAGGCAAAGCGCATGTCTGACATTGAGAGGGAGAGTAAGCAGATCGTGGAGGAATATCTCAACTGCGCCACTGGGGCAGATGGAGAGTTGACGGGTGACTTTGACAAACTCCTCCCTGCATGGCAGAGGGTCGTTGCCGCCCGGCAGGAGACTGCCGCTTCCCTCATCTCTGCCTTTTCGGCAGGTACCAAAGCTCTCTCTAGAGTGAGAGACGCTCTGGTGATCAGATCCCTCTTGGAGAAGATGACGCAAGTCTCCCTTGTCCATGCAGTCACAGACCTAGAGCACGCACTGTCCCACTTGTCCCAGCATGAGTCCGGGGGGTCGGTTGATAGGTTGAGGGGGACATCAGGGGTGATGTCTCTGTGGTTGGATGAGCTGCAGCTGAAGGAGCAGGATGGGGGGGCAATAAAGCCTGCCTGTCTCCTCGAGAAGCTCCAAACAACAGAGGGGGTAGCGAGTCTCCGTGCCGCCTTTACCCGTGACCTGGTCAATAACGGTCCCGGTGAGTTGTCTGCTCTTTTGAGGGAGACTGTGGGTTTGGTGGTGTGGCTGCACTCTCGTATGAAGAGAGAGGATGTGTGGGGAGATCTGTCGCTCCTCCAGTTCCATCAGCAGACCGCGAGGGGGGAGACGGGGGGAAGTTCCGAGCTTCACTCTATTCACAAACACAACCATGAGGGTGAGGTTGCGAGTGAGGAAGAGGGGGGAGAGCCTAGCGCGGTTGCCTTTGAAGAGCGCGCAGTGGAGTTGCGTCTCCGTGCGCCTGGGCAGGCAGAGATTGAGGATGCCCGTGAGGCAATGAGCTCTCTGTTACAGGAGGCAAAGCAGTGGCATGAGGGCCTGGCCGAGGCTGCACGTGAGAAGGATGGGGGAGAAGGAGAGGCTCCTTCTGCGTTTGTGCAGTTGGTGCAACGAGTGCAGAATGCAGCCAAAAAGGTGTCCTCATCCGCCAAGCTCGAGGCTTGCCAGTGAAAGTCCCCTCATTGATCTGTCGCCCGTCGTCCTGATGGTTCTCTTTTTTTTTTCCTTTCGCCATGAGATTATTCTGCTTGCCTGCCCGCCTGTGTCTTTTGATTCGTGTCATATCTGTGCTTGCTTGCTCTTCTCTGTTCTCCGGTCGTCAAGTCGACAGGGCTGATACCGGACAGACCTGAGGAGGCTCGCAAAAAAAGCACATTAAATAAATAAAACGGAGAGGACGGATGGGAGGGCGCGGGGGTGCAGAGAGAGAAAAGAAGACCAATGGGCCTCGAGGGGATGAAATGGACAGAAAGAGAAAGAAGGTTTGGATCCTCCATAGCTCGGACTGGAACAGATTCAAAAGAAAAAAAGGACAAAGGTCAATCGCTCGGACGGGTGAAAACACACAAGCATCTTCTCATCTGATTGATATCTGTGGGGATTCTTCTTCCCCTTTCCTTGTGCTCACACTGTGGAGCATCTGTCCTGCTCACGGTCTTCCTTCCCTCATCGATCTTGATTCATTCATTTCTCTCTGGCTTCTTCCTGCCTTTCCTGCTTCTTTTTGCCTTCTTTTTCCTTATGGAGAGAAAGAGAAAGCAGAAATCTGATGGGGAGTACTGCTTTCTTTGACCTTGTCCTTCCTTTGGATCCTTCGAGGAGAGCTTCGTATTTTGAATCATTTTCTGTTGTGGGCAGACATGGGACAAACGGGGGGGGGGAAGGGGGGGCTGCAAGAGGGATCAGAGAGTCAGCTGGTTGTGCTGACACACAAACGACCTCGAGCAGCAGTGCCTTACTTCGCCTCCTTCCCTTTGTCATCCTGTCTGTATGAGTTCATCCTCACTGGAGAATAAGGAACGGACAGTGTGTCTGAGGCGACGGGAAGAAGCACAGAAAGAACAAAACTCAGGCCGATAGAGGGACTGGGGCAGAGCAGGACAGAGAAGGAAAGGACAGGAAACCCAAAACGCGAGTGAGAAAAGACAATGAAGCGCATCTGTCCAAAGAAAAGTCCTACGGATCCTTTCTTCCATCTCTTTTTTTCTTTCATTTCTTCTCTCTGAATTCAGATTGACTTTTTGTGTGTGCAACGGTGGACTGGCGTCTTTTTTGAGGACTGACTGGAAGACGAAAAGAAGTGAGGGCGGACGAGGGGAAAGTGCATGCATTCATATGTGGGAGGGAGGGAGGGAGGCTTGGTAGATTCATTTATCTACTCACTTACTGTGTCTGACACTGACTTTATCTCCCTTAATTCACTCTCTTTCAGTGCCGCCGTCCCTTCACTTTATTTCATTCATCCTCCATACAAGAGCTCCCTCCGATTGGATTCGAATGATTCGACCGACTCCAACAGACAGACACTTTCTCAAGGAAACGGGAAGAAAGACCATTTGAAGAAAAAAAAAAAACGGATTATGAGCGGACGGGTCATTGTGGAATCGTGGCCGCAAGAAGAAGACTTCATGCAGCGACTGCTGGGAATGAGGAAAATAATTCGGCCAGATCCGTTCGCAAGACGCTTTCCCCTCTTCCCCTTTCTTCTTTTCTTGGGGCACAAAAGTCGCACTTCAGCTGACCCACCTTCCACGTCGCTTCACGTGACAGGCAGGTGGATGGATGGGTGGGTGGATTCACTGGATGTCTTCTTGCACTGTTTGAGCGATTGGGGGTGGACACGTTGCGGGTGGGGGATTAGAGCGGGTGGGCCTCGGGGTTCACGTGCGAGGGGCAGGCGGAGAATTGACGCTGTCAAGTCGCTCTGACAGGCATTGTTCACTCTGTTTTCTTCATGGTTCGGAGTGGCGCGGTCTGTCTGAATGTTTGAAGGAAGCACATCGAAAGAAGGCCGGGGCACGGGTCAGGAAAGGGGGGGCGGTGGCCTGTCGATGCAATGCTCTTTCAATATGTTGATGTTTTAAACACACCATGCACACGCAAAAGCCGGTGGTGGGCGAACAGAGCACTCGTCGCCTAGGCAGTTCATCAATCACCTAGTCATTCACAGACAGTCACTCGCCAATATCAACCAACATTAGTAAAAGACCTAGTAAAAGACGCGGAACCCGAAGTTTTCTTGTTCTTCTGTGTTATTGACACTAGAATTTATGATCATATATGATATATCATTTAGCTAGTATGATGATGATGATGATGTTGGCTAAACCGGGCAGCCATCGTGTCCCAATAGCAGAGGGCAGTCTCAGCATATATGCATTGCTAGCCTAGGAGCGTAAAAGCTCGCTCAGAGAGGCTACACTGAGTCAACCAGAAACTAGCAACCCCTTTAAGAGGAGCAAGAGATACCACTCACTTGCCACTCAGCCTCTTCCCGCCTGGGAGGCCCGACAAAATCAAGTAGCTCACATAGAAAAGGACTATCCTGAGCTTCAGACCCCTTTCTCCTTTCCAACCACGTGCAATGCTTCCCAAAGTGCCTCAAGTAGGAGAGGACTTCTAGGGGGGGACTTGCTGGGCTACGTCTTAAAAACCTAACCAACTCTGCCAAATATCCCCCTCCCCAAGCGGCCGAGGGGGAAGACGCCCAGGAGCCCCAAAGAAGCCCTTAGACACCCAAAAGGAAAACACTACAATGTAGAAGAAAGGAAAAAGAGATCCAACAGTAAACATTATAATATAGCACAGAAACCTCCCACCAGCCCTCTCCCCCTCAATCTGCAGATCTCCTCATTACCTCATGTTCCTTTTTCAGCATACGTATTTTCCTTGGTTAAAAAACATCCGGAACCAGAAAATGAGAGATAAACACAAACCGTGAGAGCCCAACCTAGAGCCAGCCTCCCCTTTTCAACTTATGTTAACCATGATCCCCTTTTTCTACTCAAAACAATTCCTTCCTCTTGCAACAACAGAGAGAGGGAGACTTTCTTAACTTGCTTTTCTTTTCAGCCCCTCTCTTTCTCCTTTTCCAGCCCTCCATCTCCTTTCTTCTTTTTCTTCTTCTTATCTGTCCGTCTACTGTCTCCTCCCCCCTCTGTATGGTTTCTTTCTTTGACAAACAGTCCCGCCCCCAGTTTTGTCTGCAGAGCATCGGCATCCTGCTTCAAAGTTTGAGGCGTGTGTATGTTTTGCCTCTTCCCAAACCCCGCTGCCGATTGGGTTGATACCAAAGGAACACTACCCACAGATCGGACTGGCATCACCGGACTGGGCTAATCCCGGTCTCAGAATCGAGGCTGCGGAGGTTTGAATGCTATGGGAGTGGGTGACGGCTCTGAATAGTCGCTGACCCTCGAAGGCAGTGTTTTATTGTTCACTGAAATGGGGATCGGGAAAGAAGCGTGGCTGGAAGGAGGGCCTGCCGAAGCAGCCGAGGCGGCCTGGGAGATGGGAGCTGTTTTGGTTGGGAACGCAGGTTGCTTTGATACTGGAGGGTGGGAAAGATTGAGCAGAAGACAGGAGGGGTGACTTCTTTTGGGGCAGGGTAGACTAAGAAGCTTCGCATCGCTCCTTTGCTGCAGCAAGCTGGGCTTTTGTCTTTGCTAGTCTCACCGTGAAAGAAACAATACCCCGTTTGCAGTAATCTCTCCATGGAAACCCTGTGGCTAAAACAGAGAAGAAAAGTTCTGAGCGTGTCTCTTGTCTAGTCTTTTGTCAAGGAACTCAAGCACTGTGCCGTTCGGGTAAGAGTACATGACATTGTCAACAATGTCATGCCTGGGCCAAAATTCCCCCCAAGTTCCTCGAGCACGAGTGAAAACGTCCATCTTCATCCAGAATTTGGAGCCAGGGTTATAAAAAAAAGCTTTGTCTTCACTGAAATGCTCGGACTGTGAGCAACCAGGGAGGAGATCAAAGCTTAAGAGGACTCTACGGTTCGTATTCTGTCATCTCTTTGTCTTAAAGTTTTCAAGAAGCTTATTGAATCAGCTCTCAAGAAAGGTTAGACGATCATTCAGTCTGAGAAGTAAGTTGAGACATGTGCGTCTGCTGCATTGCTTGCAGATCGCTTACATCTTTGGAAAACGAGTCAATTCCTTCATCAACAGCTTCTCTTGCAGCAGCCTTGAAAGCTGTAACCCACTTCTATGGGGGATTTTCAGGGAGTTTAGTCAACATTGAAAAGGAATTGGTTGGAGACGGCAAGTTGCCAAAATTTTTGAATGTCATTGACCAGAACTCGGTGAAGGCGTCACCTTTTTCGAAGCGGGAAACAGTTTTTGAAGACTGTTGTGAAGAGCTGTGCTGCTGAAGTAGTCTCAAATGTGGTTAAATATAGCTAAATTCCTCTAAATTCCTCTAACATATGTAATAATCTTGTTATATGGGGTCTAGTATGGAGTGTACTAACTATAGGGATACTTACTTACTTACTTAATTGTGGTTAAGCCTAGAGTCTCTGAAACCAGAGACAAATGACAACCCATACATACAGTTGTAAACAAAAGGAGCAAACCGCCACAGCTTAACCTGCTTCCGCATGAATATGAACAACCATGACCCTCCGCAGCCTAGGCTGAAGCTAAAGGCTGAACAACTACATAAGACGCGCATGCACTCATTTTAGACAAGCTTCGATCAGTGCATTTGCCTTCTTCAGCTCCTGGTCCACAATGAATGAAACGAGCTCTCTTACATATGTCTCTTCTTCCCCGATACCTCTTCACCTAGCTGCAGCAGTCCATCTTGCTCTGTAGACCCTTTCACCGATTCCTGTTCTCTCTTTCACTCTCTCTGCCAGCGAGTGAAGTTTGGATCAAAGCTGCTCTGTTCGCACGCATGCAGACAATCGATGCAGCACCACATCGTCGATCACCTTAAAGTTTTTGCCTTCGACTGCAGGACAGTGAATACAGTGTTCTTCGCAGGATCCACCATGTCCTTTTCCCCCACCAGCACATGCTTAAAGGAGAGAAGTGAAAAGAGAACTACCAGACAAGAGAAAGCGAGGCAGAGGATGCAATTGAACTGTGTAACCCCACCCCCTTCTGACCCCCCCCCCTCAAAGCAACATGGCCAGATGCTGGTGCGATCGGTTCTCTATCTGATACTATCTGAAAATTACTCAGTCGGGAATTATGTGGATAGATGCCATATGAACGGGTGAGCCTATGCTCGCCGACGGGTCTTGAAGTCAACCATTCCGACAACCATTCTGAGGTTTCCCTTTCCTTTGTTTTCTGCCTGAGTATCCATTTATTCGTTCCGTTTCTTCTTCTTTGGTTTTCTTTTCTCAAAAGATCTGGTGCGATTGTCTGAAGCATGCTACTGGCTGAATTGGCCCATACCGGGGTCAGCGATCTGTGCCATGCATTCCAGACTGCCCAAGGAACTTCCCTTTCTGTTCTTTTTATGCTTTCTATGAAACCCCCCAACTAACAAAAAAAGATCTCTCTCATGGGATGCATACCAACCGAAACCAAAGTTGGCACCTTGAAAGAGTTATAGGGCAAACGGAATGTCCAGCATACAAATCAAAGCTGCAATGCATCAAGTGCAACGATATCTCTCTGACTTACCGGCAAGGCTTCCAGCGAGTACGTTGCCACCGGCTCCTAGGGTGCCTGCAGTAAACGAACTTTGCATCGAGGAGGTAAAGGACCTAAGGATGAACAAGTGTTCATCACTGCCCCTAAATAGCGTTCAGCACTTTTAAGTCAGTCCCTAACTGACTTTCTAGGGTTCTCTCCCTCAAACACATGACACTCAAGGTATTTATAGCTCTTTACACATTCAACTGTCTTCCTTTCAAAAGTCACTTCCCCTTTTATTTCCCTTCCTAAGCCTGAGAGTGCAAGAACTTTTGTTTTCTTTAAATTCACTTTCAACCCATGTTCCTAACAATAAGAGGCCAAACGGTCCAAACGCTACTGCAGGTCAGAAAAAGAGTGAGCAAAAATAACAAGATCGTCTGCATAACCTATGCTCTCAAGCAGTAAGTCTGCCAATCTTACCTCCTTAGGGATACGGGGTCGCTGCTCCGTTGTTTCACTCTTCTCCCTCCTCTCTCCGCATTCTCTCCCCCTCTGTCTTTCATCTGTATCTAATTCCCCATCCAAGCCATTATCAGCTTCCCTCCCTTCAACACTCAGAACAAAATGAATATTATTAATAAATAAGAGAAAAAGAAGAAGAGAAAATGGATCTCCCTGTTTTACCCCTGCACTTTCGGGAAAGACCTAATCCGACCCATCCACCCTTCCCCACACATTTATATATATGGAATAAATCATGTACACGTCCTTCTTGCTGACTCCTTCCTCTCTAAGTCTGTCAATCATTTTCTTTCTAGGTACTTGGTCAAATGCCTTGCTGAAATCAACAAACACTGCAAGGAGGGGTCTGTGTTTCTTCTTTGCTGAAGCTGTGAGAGCATGAAGAGCAGCTATCGCTTCCCTTGTACCGACCCCCTTCCTGAAACCCACCTGTGATTCATCTATATTGTTATCTCCCTTAACCGACCATCCATCAACAACGCGAACAACTTTGCCAGAAGGCAGATGATATGTATGGGCCTCCATTCATCATAAAAGAGAGAGACGTGACCTTTTGGAACAGGAGTGATTCGAATGAAGTTCCACTTTTCTGGCTAGAAAGAAAAAAGGAAAAAAAGATTGAAGAAAATGAAAAGAAAACAAGACAGACGAGAAGAGGAAAAACATATATGTACCTGCGCAGGGGAGATTCTTTTGAGGCCGGCTGCCTTCTTTAGGTCGATTGCCTTCACTCTAGGCCTTCAGTATTTTCTCATATTTATCGAAAGAGAAGAAAGGTGCCGGGGGGGGAGCTGGTGTTTCATCCTTCTTTTGAGGTTCCAGTCCGTCCCCACTGAACACATCGGCCCAAAAATTTGAAAACGAAAAGGCAGATGGCTTTTCTCCCTCACTCCCACTCTCTGCTTTTTTTCTCTCCCTCCTCCATTTCTATAGGGCTGCTGAGTCCTTAGCAGCTTCTTTCGCGAGTCTCTCTACTTGAAGAATGGCATACTTTCTCTTTTTTCTTGCTATCAACTTCCCTCTCTCTCTATTTAACCTGTTCATCTTAAAGTTTCTCTTTGTTATGATGCACCGCTCGTCTTCGTCCCCCCAGAGTTCCCTTTCTTCCTTCCATTCCCTTTCTGCGGATCTAACTCTCTTCTGAATCTCCCTGCATTCTTGATCCCTCTAAGGTGTGACAGCCTTTTCCTTCCTTTCACTTTTCCTCGGATCAGTTGGCTTTCGTTTTCTCTCCTTGGGTTGCGCGAGTACATGCTCTCACTGTTGGGTGAGTCTGGCTATTTGACTTCTCAGTTACTCAGAGATAGAACAAGTGGAAGACAGAAAGGCAGAAGGTGGTATCTGAGTAGCGGGGTAGAAAGAAGGGACGGACACAAGGGGAGGGAGAAAGAGGGGAGGAGGAGGAGGCGAAGGTATGGATGAAATAGGTTTGCCTTCTTTTTTCGATTCCTGAATCCCGGTGTCCCATAACTCAGGCCAAAGCTTCCCTGCTAAATCTTTTACCGAAGTTGCCAGAGGCATCAACTCATCATTGGTGACCGGCGTTTGCCTTCTTGGCTTCGTGAAAGAAGGGGATGGGACAAGGAAAGGGTAAGGCGGTGAGTTGTCATTCGGTTTTGGCGGAGATAAAAGGTTGAGAGATCGAGAAACGGCTGCATGTTCGGGGGCTGCGTCAGGCTGTAGCTCAACCCCAAAAGAATTCCACAAACCAAGAAGAGGAGGATCAACCAAAAACAAATCAATGACCGTAGCTGAGGCACCCCCTTCATAATAAGTGCAAGCCCCTGTGAAGTTGACTCCAATCCCTTTCTTTTCATCTTTCTAAGACAGGCCATTCAAGGGAAGGAGGTTTGCTTTCTCACAAAAGTGAATGGCAGCTCTTCCTGGTTTGTTTACGATTGAACAACAGTCAGAGCGGCGAGACAGTCCCTCGATTGCTTCTTCCCCCTTGCCTCCTAAGATCTCTTATAAGTTACCCGCCCCCCCGATCTGTTCCCTTTCCCATGAAATTCCTTTAGCGACCTCCTTTCCTATGTGGCAATTGAAGTCTCCTACCAGAATGCGAAGGTCGCATAGCGAAACATCTGATGATTCACAGACTGTGTTGAGAAGCGTCTCTCTCTCTACCTCTTTTGGTTCATTGTTTCTTAGTCTCTTCTCTGCCTCCGATTGGAGGAGATAGACACCGAAAATGTGTAGAGATGCATTCGCCCCCCCCC
>JAHBMJ010001295.1:18533-26033 GCA_018398765.1 Chromera velia
CCCCCCTTCCTGGGCCAGCAAGCAGCTCCTGAGTGTCAGTTTGACCGTACTGGGCCCCACCAACTCCCAAAAAGGCTTCAGACTAGCGACTTAGTATGATTGAACAAGGATACACACCCCCCCTATTTTTACTTCTCTATCCTTTGCTCTTAGATAGATAAGTGATAAGTGATTTATTGGTGCCCTAAAACACTGTGGCCGTCTTGGTCGCCGTTTTATATTTTAGAGGTTGCCTCCACAAACGGCAGGTGCTGAGATAAAGAACAGGCTACTGCAATAATAATGAAGAAAAACCTTGAGAAAAATTTAATTCTTAATAATAATTTGTGAAGTAATTTTTTTTTTGAGTACATCTAAGCTTTATCTAGCTAGCAGCAAATCATACTAGAAATCATAAAAAATTATAATAAAATCATCATGTTAATCCATCAATGTTTTCTTTTTTTTTACATATGCAGTCTTCGCTACAGACTATGACTTTGCAAAACATAGGGATGAAAAATAGGTTATTAATCGAACTGAACTGAATTGGCCGTTAAAAAACGTTTCAGTTCGGTTAACCTATCGGTTATATAACCCTTTTCAGTCTATAGGTCGTTTCTTCACTAAATTTAAAACTTTTCACTTTAAAAATATGATTTTTACAGGTGTGAATCACCATATAATATACAGAAAACGAATGAAAGACAACCCAAACATGGTGAAAACACATTTTTGATTGATATAACTAATTGTTTGATTGCATGTATGATCCAAATACTAAGAAACACATGATGATTTACACCGTTTCAGTTGTCATAAGTGACTCATAACCAAAGTTTGCAACCGTTTTGTCATATCTTAGATAAATTTTTGCTTGTTTAAAGTTGTTTCCACCTTTAATCTGGTTTTTATCAGGTCTTACCGGTTAATCCGGTTAACCGCCGGTTATGACGGGTTATCATAAAAGTGGAGAGGCAATAACCTATAACCTCACCTCATAACCTACCTTTTTCCCTACCCTGGCAAGACAGCCTTCACTATAAGAAGCATGCCTCTCCAGGGATTGATGCTTTTGATTTAAAGTGTTGATTAAAGCAGTGTAGCGTGGCATCCTATATATAGAAAATAATAACTTTTCCCTGCGGCCCCTGCCCTAGTCCCTGCCTAACCTTAGAAGTATCCAGCTAGCTCTGGATATGGATGACGATGGCGCGTCATAGTCATAGTTATAGTCCCGACAACAGCACTCTATAGGCAGCACTTCTCAGTGCTGGCCTTTCCTTAAACACTGAATGCTATGTGTGAAGCCCTGCTCGTTCTCTGTAAAACAACATTTCTGAGATGATTTCTGTTATTACACAGCGGTCACTTCAAACCTAGCTAGTAGCTTTAAACGGATCGACCGCAGTAGACCGCACTACGATTCCGCATCGAATATATACAGCTGTGAATACGCCCCAAAGCCCAACCCCTCTCCTTTTTGAATCATAAATTGAATGTAAACCCATCCCCGGCCTGCGTGTTTCTCACCCTCCCCTGCTGCAGGACCCACTACCAGCACTAGAGGGAGGGCGTCCTGACAAGAGTAATCAAGTTTTTAGTCACTCTGCTACAACCGTCGGCTGCTGGTCATCCTGCTGCTGGGGCAGACTGGCAAGGAAAGCTCTCCTGGCAAGTTTTCGGGGAAGTCTCGCTCTGCAATTGCAAGCGCTGTAACCCCGTTGTGGTTCACGGCATTCACATTGATGCCATAGGAGACGAACATCTCTACAACGCAGAGCTTTTTCGCATAGTCGCTCACTGACGGCCCGAACAAATCGGAAAGGGATGCGATTCGATGTAAGACGGCCCCTAGGACGGCCGAGTGCAGTGCGGTGTCTCCGCACTTGTTTGTTGCGTGCACGTCGGCACCGGCACGAAGGAAAAATTCCACGAGATCCTCAGCTCCAACAAAAGCCGCCTCGTGAAGAACTGCGCCTCCTTCATTGCACTTTGCATTCACGTCCGCTCCCCTGGAAACGAGGAGCTCCGCCACGTTCAAATGGTCACAGACGCGCGGCAGACCCCCGAAGAGGGGCTCTCTGTGGCCGACTGCAAAGAAGAGAGGTGTGCGACCATTGTCCTGTCGCTCATTCACGCATGCTCCTCGGTCAAGAAGGAGCTCGGTCGTGTCTCTCTGACCATGCGCGACGGCATCCCAAAGTGGTGCCACGCCCTGTCTGTCTTTCGCATTCACGACAGCGCCGTACGAAATGAGGCACTGAATCAGATCTTTCAAACCTCGCGCGGCTGCGATGTGAAGCGGCCTGAATTTGTTTGACATCTCGGCATTCACATTTGCACCTCTAGAAAGGAGAAACACGACGATCTCAGATTGATTCAAGTTACACGCGAGGTGGAGTGCGGAGCATCTATACGCCCCATAGCGCTGTGGCCAGTCTTTGAGCCACAAACGCCCCTCCACTTCAAGCCCTGCCCCTGCGTCTACCAGCAGCCGCACAGCTTCCATATTCTGAGCAGCAATCGCTCTCTGAAGAGCTGTCATTCCATCCACCAACCCGTCTACATCCGCACCAACAAACAAAAGAAGACAGAGGTCGTCTCTCTCCCCCTTCTCAATGAAAGCATCGAGATAGCAGCGGAGAGTTTCTGCTGACATAACCCCGAACGAACGAATGACTCCTCCGACTGGACGTTCGAAAAGGGGGAGCAGCAAGTCCATTTGCAGAAGTGCAGACGGAGGTACATTCTCAGACTGATCTCCCTGCCCGTCTCTGATCACAACCGTCCCCGTCTCCGGAGAGGTCTGCAGGCAGACGCTCGTGCAAGAACCCATCCTCCCGATTACTCAACAGTCTGAGATTCCTTCAAGAGGGAACCATTGGACCACCGGCGTGGCTCTACAGGAGGCTTCTCTTGGACCGTTTATGTGTAGTGGTCCAGAAGATCATGGCAGCCACACTGATCGAGTACGGCATGAGTATGGCTGTCAGATCTTAAAACGGCCCAGCAGGGTCTGCGGCGGGAATTCTCCGATGCGCGATCAACATCGATCGACCGAAATCGACCGAACGACCGCGCGAGACTCGCGAATGCATGCATGCGGCACCAAAACCAAAAAAAAAAAAATTAACGCAGAAAAAAGGCTCGGCCGGCTCCTTAATTCTTTTGCGCCGATAGATATTCAAGGAAGTCATACCGATACAGGAGCGATATAGGAAGCGATGCGTCATGCGAATGCATCATTGCATTCAACTGCTTCCACAAAACAACACATGCATCATGCATGAATGGCAGTAATAGCAAGAAATGTACGTATATAGCTATATATACACTGAGATGTTGGCGAATGAAACGCCTTCTCTCTGCACCTTTGGTCAACCAGAGCGTACAGACACTTCGACGGCACAGATCGAGTCGGAGGAATGGTGTTTCTCCTGGTTACCACACACACGGGCACGGAGCTAGAAAGAAGAACGGTCCAGGCGCCTGGCAAGCTGCACCTCTCAAGTCCTCTCACCCGTGCAGTTCCAGAGTTCGTGTAGACACAGATAGAAAGCATGCAACTAAAAGGGGGCGTCTTGGCGGGTGAGCGAGCAGCCACTCTGTTTGTTTTGTCTGCATGGGCTGAATGTTACATGTGTAAGAAGCTGACTGACTACTTGATTCGCATTGAATCTTCTGGACATGCACACTGACTGCCTGAGTGATTGACTGACTGACTGACTGAGTTTGTTTGATTGCTTCTATTGGCCTAGAGAGTATGGATACCGCCAGGGACTGAATGTATTGATCGCGGAGGGAGGTCAAGCAGGTGATGCAGTAAACCGTCCATTCGTCGATTCAACCCGCATGCACATTTACATATGCATAACTGCAAACCGCATTTCTGGCTGTGCGATAAGACTACCAAGGACATCCGTGTGTAGGTGCTGAGCCATTCTCAGTCTCTTACGATGAAGTCAGATCTACTGTGCGAATGTCTTGCGCACTGACTGCGTGCATTGATGCCAGACTGATCGACTCACTGATTTATTGACTGACTGACTGACTGACTGAATGACTGACTTTTCTTTGTTTCAAGTGACGATTTTCCGACGCATCACCTAAGTGTTTTACTTACCTATGCGCATGCTGACACACTGCGTCATCTAGTAACTCGCTGGTTTGCGTGCATGCCTTGAGAATGAACCGTAGAACCAATTAGCGAGCCTTGGTTTCGGGCAAAAGGAATGAGAGGGCGGTCGATTTTTTTTTTCTTTCACTGAGTGTCTTCTTGCAAGCTCAGAATTCCCTGCACTTCTAGGATTTCATCCCTCAGTGTGCTCTTCATGCAGAGAATCATTCCACTCATGTCCGATCCGACTTTTACTGTTTCTTCTCTTTGCAGGTCTCTCCCTCTCCCTGTGTCTGTCCTTATTGCTGGGAGTGGCAGTGGAGGGGGCCCGTTTGGGTCTCCGTCGGCCGTCTCAGAGGACTGGGGGGACAGGGGGAGGGGTTGTGAGTGAGACATTCGTTCACAGAGAGATAGGAGAGAAGAAGGGGAACAAGGGAGGAATAGGAGGAGCAGGGAGACAGGCACGAAGCAATGGAGATCCAGTGACTTTTGAAAGAACAGGAAGGGAAGGAAAATTCTCAGAAAACGGGGGAGAAAGAGAAAAGGAAGAAGAGGGTGGCGATGCCCCTCTCTCTGGTTTGTCTGCCTTCAGGCCGAACATGGAGACGGCAGGGCGACTGCAGAATCTCTCTCCGTCCCTGTCCCCGACTCTCTTCACAGAACTTCCAGAAGACCCCGAAGCTGATGGAGAGACGGGAGAAGGTGGGGGAAGCCCTAAGAACGAAAATGGAGATGAAGAAGACGATGCACAGATTGGAAGCGAAGGGAAAAGAGACGAGGTGCGAGGGAATCTGAAAAGGGAACCACGAGGAGAGGACGGCAGTCTCTCAAATGATCGTGTGTTTCCTTTGATAGGAAGTTCAGACCCTGCCGAGAGATGGCGACAGATTGCGAATCGAAAGAAACTTCTGGGCTGTGGGGAAGATGAGATGCCTCATGTGAGGAAGGACGTTTGTATTCGCCTCAAGCGTCCACCTGCCCCCTTCACCAGCCACACCCGCATTGAAGCTCTAGCAAAGAACCTCTTCTGGCGGGCCTACAAGGCAATTTTCTCAAGAGACCTCACGGCATTCAGAGAGATTTGCGAGGTTAGCTAAACTAATCTCGGTAAGAAACAAGATATGAAGAAAACCTTGCAGGGTCGAGAAATCCTGAAAGGAGGGAGAAAACAGAATCGCGGCGGAGAGGGGAGAAGAAAAGGAGGTCGCCAATGCTCAGAAGAGGGAATACTGAAATCCCCTTTCCAGGACACTCAAAAGAACAGACAGATAAAAAAAATGCAAGCACATCACACATAGCGCAGATACATCGGTGCAAACAGCACATTGCAAGTCACACACACACACACACACACACACACAGTCCCGTCAAAGTAGTCAGAACGTCGCCGCACCTAAAGCTTTGCGTAGCCGTTCAGACCTCCCATGTCTAGGGTGTCACTAGCAGGGCTTCTCCATGCATATACCTTGGACAATCTTATGTATGTATGTTTGTATGCGTGCATGATGCAGGAATATGCCAGAACGCACGCAGGATCGTCTTGTATGTGGTGGAAGTTTCAACCTGAAAAGACCTGGTATCTCAACGTCAGTCCAGTCCGTACATCCTCTGGCTGTCTGCAGTTTTTCCCGTCTGCTTGTTTTCCTGCCTGCCTCTTTGTCTGTTTGTTTGCGTACTTGTCTCCCCAATATTCTGTCCTCTTGCTTGCCTCTCATGCTATGCCTCTTTCATGCAGAACGTGGCGTACATCCAGGCGCAGAAGCACGGCCAGAAACCACACCTGAGTTGGTCCAAGGCAATGAGCACCTCATCGAAATTGGACGAGTACAAGGACGTAATGGACACCGTGCTGCAGGACGCAGAGACAGAGGAGAACGCCTCAGAGGGCAGTGCAGAAACCCAAAAGCCAGAGGAGGAATGGGAAGACGAAGAAGACGGGGGAGAGACGCGGTCGCGGTTCGCTGAAAAAACACCCCGAATCAACCTTGCGTATGTTCCCTTTGACTTCCCTGCCCTGGCGGCTCTCCACGGCGACGCGCAGTTTCTCAAAGAGTTTGTAGAGACGGTCCAGAAGTATGAGAGGTGGCGGGTGGTACACAGTGACGATTTCAGCGAGGTCAGCGTGCGGAGTGTGATTTCTTCTCTCTCTCTCTCTCTCTCCCTCCCTCTCTCTGTGGGGTGGGGAGGTGGGGAAGGGGGGTGGTCAGTAGAAGGACTCCAATATGATCTAGACAACAGATACCTTTTCGACCAAAGAAAGCCAGGGGCTCGCTTGTGCATTCAATCAAACAATTCCCTTACGTCCCTTGATTGCCTTGATTGAATGAATGATTGCAGGAGATGATGGAGATGATGGAGGACCCTGTGGTGAACTCCACAATGGACAGACTCACCCAGTTTCTTTCCCCTTCTAGCCCTGATGCAAAGGACGTCTCAGGGAGGCGTTCCCTTTCTGCCAGTGTCTCTCCGACGGGTGCTTCCTTCTTGGCATTCTCTCAAAAGTCCGAGGGCGAAGCTGCTGAGGCAGACGACGACACCACCCAGGAGGGGGACGAGGGTGTCAAGGAGGAGAAGGAAGCAGAGGAGGGGAACACTCCACCAGATCAGAAGTCTGTGAAGCCCCCTACTGCACCGATGAAAGAAGGCAAAGAGGGAGACGCACAAATGAAATCCAAAAACAAATCAGGAGAGCCGAAAACTGACAAAGACAATCGATTCTACGACCCAGTCCTGGCAGAGAACCCCGACTTCCAAAAATTGGACTTGAAAGCTCACGAGAAACGCTGGGAGCCTTACAAGGAATCAATCACCAGTAGAACGTGGCCCCTTGCCATTGCCTCAATCGGATGCACAAATGAGGATGCGGTTCTGTACGGTGCGCTCTCGTGTGATCCATGGAAAGACATCAGACCCGTTCCCCCTCCCTCAGAGCTGCTTGAAATGTTCGAACTGCTTCGTTCGGTGGCAATAAGAAATGACACCTTCTACAGAGACAACGTGCATTTCGATAACGAGATTGTGCTCGATAACCAGGCGGTGGAGAAGAAACTTTGGCCTCAAGCGGTCCGTCAGACAGACAGACAGACAGACAGACAGACAGACCAGATTTCGAACAAGTAGGTGCATCCATTATTCTTCTTGCCGATGTCGATGGAACCGAAAAAGGTTCCATGAAAAATAGGGCCCTCTGCTTCCTTTTGATTGGTTTCTTTCGATAAGCCCTCTCTCTTCCCTCCTTCCCTTCGCGCCTTTTCTCTTTTTTCTGTTGATTCGAACCTTCTCTTAAACAATCAGACACGCTGATCTTCAGGTGGATTGACTCTCCCCCCCCTTCCCTTTCTCTCTCTCTCTCTCTCTCTCTCTCTGTGTGTGTGTGTGTGTGTGTGTGTGTGTGTGTGGAT
>JAHBMJ010001295.1:31033-96805 GCA_018398765.1 Chromera velia
TACACACTTTCCAAAGGCAGATTTTCATCTCCTCCGTACGTACACATATTTCCTCTTTACCATGCAGGCCAACGCGGTTGTGTACAAATTCCTGAAGGAGGCCGTGATGAAGACCCCGTTCTCGATTTCGAAGATCAACCCTTTGAAGTTTCTCCCGGTCGAACACCCGCAATTGAATGGGCCCGAGGGGGTCTCTCTCAAGGATGCCTCGTGCTCTCTGTTCAGGGAGAAGGAACACAGACGAGCGTGCTATGCATTTATGATCCAGAGGGCCGTACAGCCAGACAGGTAGGTGGAGTGCATGCATTTACTTTCATACAGAATTCTTTTTCAGACTATATAATACATTCTGTATGAAAGTAAATGCTAAGCATTTATGATCGAGAGGGCCGTGCAGCCAGACAGGTAGGAGGGGAGGGGTATAAGAGCAATTGGTTTGGGGAGAATAAGCTGAGATTCAGAAGAGAGACCAGTTGGAAAGGCCAACAAACCGTTCGAAAAGTTTCTCTTTGGAAGGCCGACAGACAGACTGTTCTCAGCATATCACCGTCTGGCTGCTTCCTCAGCTTATCGACGCAAAAAGAGTGGGTCAAAACTCTCAAGTCTGTGTGTCTCTTTCAATTTGCAGGTACGGCCTCCGTCCAGGATTTTACGCCCTCGCCTTGAGGCGCGTTCGTCGCGTGGTGTTCACTGACTCCAAACGTGCCGGAGGGGAGGAGGTGCCTGGTGGCATCCTGACGAAGTTCAGAGTGAAGACGGTACCTTTGTGGGAAGAATTTGAAATTCCCGCCGAGGAAACCATCGAACAGAAAATTCTCTCAAGTGAGTGCATGGGGAGTGAGCGAGTGAGTAAGTCAGCGAGTGAGGGTTACAGATGGTGCGTCATTTGGTTGCTTATGTAATTCCAATTTCCGCCCATTGTTCTACAGACAGAAATTGTTCGCTCATCTCTCTCTAAGACCGTAGTGTCGACAGCTAAAGTGCTTTCTTTAATTCTCTTCCCTTCACGGATCGGTGCAGCGATTCTCTTTTTGCGCATCAACATCGACGACTACAGAGACGCTGACGGTGCGACGCTTCTCCACTGGGCCATAGCCGAGCACCTCCCTTCTTCTGTTGAGAAGATCGTCTCGCCACTGCAGTGCCAACAGAGGTGCAGAAAGTGCGCACTCATGTTGAACGCCAATCCACCCCCCCCGATGGGAGGCTCGACACCCATACACGTGATGGCATACGAGTCCAGAAAGCATGAGGTCATTTTCATACAGAATTCTTTTTCAGGGAAAATGAATGAATGCCTACACCGATACACGTGATGGCATACGAGTCCAGAAAGCATGAGGTAGGCAAGTGGGCAAGGCCACGAGAGATTTTATTCCCGTTATTTTCTGTGCGGCATTGAAGCAAAAACGTTCACAAGTCGCGAAATGAGACAGCAGATTCATACACACACACACACACACACACACACACACACACACACGCACACACACACACACACACACACACACACACACACACACACACACACACACACACACACATGACTGTCAATGCAGGCTCGGACGATGGAGACATTGAAGGATGCATGTATTTACTTTCATACAGAATACAGAATTAGATACATACTCTGACATGCAGGCTCGGACGATGGAGACGTTGAAGGATGCATGTATTTACTTTCATACAGAATACAGAATTAGATACAAACTCTGACATGCAGGCTCGGACGATGGAGACGTTGAAGGAGCTGCTGCCCTTTTGGGCGAGCGTAGATCTACTGGATGAAACCACCGAGGGCGTCAACGCGCTGCAGCTGACTGCGGTCTTTGATGGCTCCAAGACTCTCTTCAAGGTGTGTGGGCTTCATTTTCAAAAGCGCGTCTTTGTCTTAAAGCACCGGGGGATAAATGATACTAGGAAAGTTATAAGAGCTTGCAATTCGTTTCTGGTTCAATTCACTCTGTGTCCACTCTGTGATCTGCGTGAGTCACTCGCTGGCTGGAGATTACTTATAGCATGAAAAGAAGCGTTGCGGAAAATAACTGGAGGTGCAACACGTACATGAAGCCTGTGAAGGGCGCCTGTTTGCCGTTGTTGGGTGTCGTTGTTGACTTCAATGCCTCTTCCCCCCCCTCTCCTCCCTTCGTCTGGCTTTGCCTCCCCTTCGGTCCTCTCTCCCCCCTTCACCTCTGTCTGTCTGTCTGTCTGTCTGTGTGCATGCGTGCGTGTGTGTGTGTGTGTGTGTGTGTGTGTGGGTCTATGTTTATGCTATGCAGATGTTCATGTGGATGAAATCCCGGAAGGAAACAGAGGGGTATGGGGAGGTGATGAAGAGTCTCTACACGCATATCATAGAGGATGCGTTGAGTTTCCAGGTCAGACAGAGGCGGCTCGATCGATCATATGCAGAGTCTGTGTCAAGAAGAGCTAGGACGACGCTTGCTTTGCGTGTTGAAGTCGGCACTTCATTTTGGGTACATCTTCTCAGATGCATATAGTAAAAGAAGCACTGCAAGCAGTCCGACATGTATGCATACCTGTTGCGTGACCCAGTGTCTTTGACAGGGACGCAAAACACGTCTGCAGCACCTTGCACGATAGTTTCTTGCCGATCCTCATTGCAGCTCCGACCTTTCGCTTGGAATGAGAGACGCCACATGGGCAGAGCGTTCACGATCTCTGAGTGGCCAGAGGTGGCGGCTGCATTGTCGGAACACGAAAAGTCTCTGAACCCTCTGACAGTGTGGGGAGTGATCTCACTGTGTCTGTCCTATGGAGGGCGGATCTCGAGGTCCAGTTATCTGCATTTCTCGGAACTTCTGGCAGAGAACTCCGAACTGAGGAGGTCGGCCTCAAATACGATACAATTAATTGAATGTGTTTGAGAGGAAAGTTGTGATTGGCTTCTTTGGAAGTGCATTTCTGTCATTTTCTTTTGTGTTCAGTGATTCTGCCTCGCCGTGCTGCCTCTTTTGTCTTGTCGCTCGATTCGGTCCCATGACAAGCTCTTTTTTTACTTCTGCTCCTGCTCTCTCTCTCTCTCTCTCTCTCTCTCTCTCATTCCCCCTGTTTGCAGGCTTGTGACCCGAGACCTTTTTCTCCGAAGTCTTCCCGCAGACTCTTTCGGAGCTGCTCTTGAGTTGAACGAAGCGAGCAGAGAAAAGAGGAGGAGTGCGATTGGAAGTGGACAGAGGGAGGCGTCTGAGGGGACTTCAGCTTCCCCTTCTTCTTCTTTTGGATCGATCTCAAGTTACTTCCTCCAGGGCAACGTCGAAGAGGGAAAAGGCGAGGCTGGGGAAATCGAAGAGGAAGGAGAAGCACAGAGAAGGAAAGAAAGGGAGAGAAAGGACAGCAGAGACAAGAGAGACCCATGGAAACAGCTTCAAAGAGAGTTCTTTTTTCGGGGACAGGTCAGTACAGGGGAGGCAACTAAGGGAAGTAAGACTATGATAAAGTATCCAGGACAGCCGGAATGAAATTCTTTTGAAGATGCGCGGATGAAGGGAGACATCTCAAGACGATCGAATTTGCGTCTTTCATTGAACATCGTTAGTTGCCCTCTCGACATTTGACACCTTCGCTTGCTTTCTGGATGATCTTCGAGCGACGTTCCGACTTTGTCTCTTTGAGCTCTGCTGATACGCATTTGAGCACTTTCACACGCATTTGAGTGAACGTCCTTTCTATTTTTCTTTTTTTCTGAGTGAATATTTGCAGGTGCCCGAAGGCAAGTTGTATGTGGAGTCCGCAGCTGAGGGCGAAGGAGAGTGGCGCAACTCGGATGAAGCAGTGAGGTGGTTGAGGCTCGAGGTGCCTTCAATAGAGGAGAGGGAGATGCTGCCTCAGGGGGAGATCTCCTGCTTCTCTTTCGAGAACGAGAACTTTATGATCTTCCCTGACGAAATTCCGACAGAGAACCAGACACACACACTGTCAGTCCGTCAGTCAGTCAGTCAGTCAGTCTGCATGGTCATGTAGCCAGAGAGAGCATACATTCAGAAAGTGGAGAAGGGATGGTCCTGCTTGTTCTCTTCATAGCTTTGTTTTCTTCCGTCCTTCCTCCTTCCTGTGATCAGTCGATCTATTCTGTTTGCATGCAGGGCGTGCGACCTCTTTTCTGCCGGGATTCTCTGTGACGCCCACGTCTCCCAAAGGGGCCTGCCCTTCTCCAAAGCTAAACGAAGATGCGCAATCCTCCTCAGACCCCTCCCAGACCCCATTCTGAAAAGATCCGAAGACGCGAGACCAACATTCAACCTATGCAGACGTGAGCTTGTGCCAGGAGGATTAGTCAGAGCATGGGACCAGACGCAGCTCTTCAGACAACGCTCTGTGCACATACGCCCAAAGAGGCTCCAGAGAGAGGACCCCGATTTCCGTCTCCCTCTCCTCACATGTCCCGAAGTGCCCGTGGGGGATGTGGAGGCGGGGCGGAAGTGGATGAACACGTTTGTTTCTTTCAGCAGGATGAGTTGGCGCATTCGAGTACAGACGATTGAAGGTGCAATCATTCCTGCACACAAACAGGACGTGAAGACAGTCACAGTCCACACACGACTCGGAAGAGCAAAGGAGACTTACGGGAGTGTCCTCACCTTCGATCGGTGCAGAGTGATTTTGTCGGAACTTGAAGTCAAGTCAGTGGAATGAATCACTGGTTTATGGAGAAGACAAAATGAATAGAAAAACTCCTGGCAATCAGCAGTCGGCAGAGTTTTTCTCTCTCTTCAAGCAGATTGTCTCTCTACATGCCTCCCGTCCTGCATGAGTTCGTTCAGGGTTGTATGAAGAAGTCCGATGAATGCGCAAAACGAGAACAAGTAAACCTTCCTACACTCTGTTCGTCTCTGTCCCTTCCCCTCCCTCCTCCTCGGAGACGAAGGAGAGAGCCAGTTTGCCTGTTTGGAAGCAATCTCTGCATGAGAGAATCAGTCTGTTTCAATACCTGCGTATGTCAAACCCTGATTGCCTGCCTGCAGCGGGAGTCGCAACTTCGGCCTCTTTGCATGCATTTATTTTCATACAGAATTCTTTTTCATGCAGAAATAAATGTCATGCAGAAATGTATGAAAATAAATGTCAAACCCTGATTGCCTGCAGCGGGAGTCCCAACTTCGGCCTCTTTGCAGTCGACAGCCAGCTGACTCTGGACAATTGCCGCTTCTCAGACAACGGGCACCTCGCGGCGGAGGTCGGACAGATTCCGATCATGCACGATGAGAGCCTCAGGTACGTTTACTTTCCCTGTATTCTGTATGAAAGTAAACGGGCAGATTCCGATCATGCACGATGAGAGCCTCAGGTACGTGGGTGCATGTGCAAAGATTGCATGCATGGCGAAGAAATGGAAACAAAAATGCATGTCGAATGAGCAGATTTGCATCTGCAAAAAGCATACAAATGGAACAGAAGCCAGCGGCTCATGTGCATCTATTTCAATCGAGTTCAAAAAGACATCAAGTGAAATCAACGTCAAAATCCCGATGCGTGCAGGTACTACCTTCCGCTGGCGTTTGCAAAGACTCTTTACTCCCACTTTCCCCCATCCGAGAGGTTCAAGTCACTCTACAGGAAGATCGCCGGGGGCGCTGTGGTGAGTTTGTTGATGTCCTGTACTTTTCTATTTCATTTGATTCGTAAAGATTGAGACGTCTTTTCTACGCGAATTGAGTCACAGGTTGTAGGGTTGGAGATCGCTCGAAGCTTGGCCCGTGGTAGGAGGTCTATAGACGGCTTGTTGTAGTTTTTCACAAAGAGGTGATAAGGATAAAGGGCATACCAAGCAGACCCTGTATATATTTCCGAAGCGACAGAGAGGAGGGAGACGGCGAAAATCTTTGACAGAGCATCGTCAAAAGACCATGGAGAGGTCGCAGCACTCAGATCTTCCCCCTCTCCCTTTTGACGGGGATTCCAATGACGCATGCGCACGCCTCCTGTGGAACTGTAATCTGAATGTGTATTTTGGAACGAGAGTTAACTGCACCTGTCCATCTGTCCGTCTCTCCTTATGCGCATGTCCCGTCATCCACTCAGGTGATGTGGGTGCATGACGACGTTGACTACCCCTCGTTTGTGAGTGGGACGACGTTTGAGAACAACAAGGCTTCGGACGCGGGAGGGGCCATCAACGTAATCGTCATGCCTCAGGTGCAAGTCGTGGGAGATGCGGGGATCCATATGAGAAGTCAGTGAGGGAGTGGATGGGTGAGTGAGTGAGTGGGAGTGGATGCCTACTTTGTGGGAAGCGTCTTTCTATCCACTCCATCATGGATCGCCATATTTTGTTGCTCCAATGGAAGACGTGACCCGATCTTTGTGCATATTTTTGAGTTTGTTGTGGTGCTCACATAAGTGAACCGTTTCTTCCTCCTGACGCACCTTTCCCGCCTGCAGACTCACAGTTCATCCGTAACTTTGCAAAGCTTCGAGGAGGAGCCATCGACATCTCGTCTCTGGCTATCGGCCTTAGTTCTCTCCAACTCACCATGCACAGCTGTCTGTTTGACAGTAACTCGGTCAGTCAGTCAGATTCCCCCGGCCCTGCAGGTCTGATTCCCCCTCAGTCATTGTTCTGATTCTTTCCAATCATTACTCCTCGTTTCGCATCAGTTGTCGTTCTGTGAAAAATGGAACTCTTATTGGCTGCGACGTGCCCCACCAGCTCTCCCTCCAAAGCCTGTGATTGGAAGCTGGGAGAGATTTTCAGGCGCGCGTTCCGCACCCTCAACTAATGAAATTACAGGTGTTTCCCCTCTTCGCGCTTTTAGCCACAAACCCCATAGGGTAAAATGCAATGCAGGCAATGCCGGACTTGCGTCACTTTGTGGAGATGCGAAAGCGGCTGAAGGTAGAGGGAGTGGTCAAAAGATTCGTCGGGGGCGTCCAGCCGACCCTAGTGGAGGGTCTGATCTTGGCCCACAACCCCGACCTGATGCCTCGAGCAGAGGGGGGGGCTGTGTTTTTGTGGAATACAGAATCGGATGCGCTCGTGAATATTGTCTCGAGTGGACACTCCCGACTTGGCATGCCCTCCTTCACAGCCACAGACTGCACCTTCATGTAAGGTTTTTGTTGTCTTGTGTGTGTAGGGCCTGGTCATTGTCTACTCATTGTGACCGACTGAGATTTTCTGTTTCCAATCTTGGCAGATTTTTCCTTTTTGCCTGCTCTTCCTCAGCCTGAAGGGGTATTTGTGAGTGAATATGGATGCACATACATGAATGTTGATCATCGACCCTCCCCCTCTCTATCTCTCTGTCGGTCCTTGTCTTCTTTCGTAGAACCTCCCTCCTCCCTCCCTCCCCTCCCTCCATTCGTGCAGCAACAACTCTGCCCAGAACACGGCGGGGGCCCTGGTGGCAGGGGAGTTCTCTGTCCATCTCGACGGCTGCCTTTTTGAAAACAACACCGTGGCCTCCGACAGCAACCTGAGGGAGATCGGCCTCATAGACGATACCGGGGCTGTCGGGCTGTTCACCGAGAGGACAGACGGACAGAGAGTCAAGGTCACTCAGAAAGAAGGGCAAGAAAGAAACGGACTGGCAAAAAATGAGAGAAGAGACAGACAGAGGAGCAGATGAAAGAAAGTATGGTCTGCTGCACGTAACAAATAGGCTGATGTTCGAAGAGACAGCTAGAAAGGAATGAACTTTCGCAAGCGTGGCTAGAGGCGAGGACATATTATTTCTTTCCTTGTTTACTGTGGAGTGTAAACCTCAGGCTGCATGAAGCTGAGCTGATTCAATGCAGTAACTTAATTTTGCGAGCTGCTTTCTTACTCTGGAGCATATGTTTTTTGTGAATTCAAGGAAGATTCCTCACATCATGCCTGTGTTTTTGCGTACCCTTCATACGTTCGTGCAGGTGCAAATTGCGAACACTCTGTTTAGAAACAACTCGCCTCTCGACATTCTCGACGAGTGGCAACCCGAACAGGTGCATATCGCCCTCTCAGGTGAGAGGGGCGGTGGGGGGTGTTTTGTCGCCTGTTGATTTTTCTGGTGATCCACCAATGAATGCGTTTCCTTTCCTTTCATGTCGGGAGCAGTCTGAATCAATTGTGTGCGACAAATAACCGTGAAATGATCAGAAGGTGCAGAAACACACACACACACACACACACACAGAGAGAGAGAGAGAGAGAGAGAGAGTCTTTTTCGCCCTACCGATCTGTTTCTTTTGTGTTTTAGAGAGGGAGAGAAGGTCGTATGGAACAATGTATGCAAACGTTCCAGTGCATATACGTACAAATTGCAAACCATTACTGTCTGCTCGTGCGCCCGTATTCCGGTCCTTCTACGTCTCTGGTCTGTGTGTGATCGTCTGACGCTTTTGTGCATGAGTGTGAGTCCTGCAGGGAGTGTGGAGATTTTGAATACGACGATGGAGAAGACGAAGGGCAACAGATTGGACGATCATTGGAGCTCTCTCTTCTCTGTCATGGTACGCCAGACGTCGATGTTTTGAAAACCCACGTGCACCCTTCGGATGATTTGATATCATGTGATTCATCTCTCTCCCGCTTCTCTGCGAAAAACAAATCCGATGCCTGTCTCCTCACGCCGATCGTCGTCCATGGAGGAAGGGATGAGGACAAAGAGTGTCAGGCCAATTGCATACGTGCGTTTCATGACCGTCGTTTGCTTTTAATTGTTCTTCGGGGGTGCAACGCATCCTTCCCACAAAAACGCGGAAGGACAGAAGTTCGACCCACGTAAACTCGAACAACTAAATCTCTGTGCAGGTCCCTGAAGAGGCCGACTGGAACCTTGATGGTCTGCATGCATTGACTTTCATACAGAATTCTTTTTCATACAGAACGTAAATGTATGAAAGTAAATGCAGGTCCCTGAAGAGGCCGACTGGAACCTTGATGGTCTCACCTCCTACTGCAAACCTGGAGAGAAGATCGAAATCGAGAAGGGAAATCAGGTCGGGAGGCAGGGCACGAGAACTTTGTTGTATTTCCCGGTCGTCTGATAGCACTTTTGGTCGTCTTTGAGAAGAAGAAGAAGAGTTGCGAGGATCCAGTTTCGAATGTGCGGACTGGCTACGTGGGGGTCGGTCGGCTTCTCTCACTCACAGTCTCTATCCCTCTCTTCTCTCTCTTCCCGTCTGCAGGTCGACGGTCGGAAATCCATATTCGTCATGTGTGCGACCTGTGAACAACCTCAGTTCCTTGTCAGGAGGGGCAAGCACATCGGTCTGTTCATGGGGTCGTTGGGTGCATGGAGGGGCTGGTGCATGGGTTGAGGCAGGCGTGTCTGGTGGGCCTTAAACTCTTCAAGCAAACTAGAGTCATGAAAGATCAAACCAGCTTGACTGATTCGCACACCCTTGCTTGACTGATTGACTGCAACCTCTCTTGCTCTTTCTCTCTCACTCACTCACTCTCTCTCTCTCTCTCTCTCTCTCTGTGTGTGTGTGTGTGTGTGTGTGTGTGTGTGTGTGTGTGTGTGTGTGTGTGTGTGTGTGTGTGTGTGTGTGTGTGTGCGTGTGTGTGTGTGTGTGTGTGTGTGTGTGCGTGCGTGTGTGTGTGTGTGTGTGTGTGTGCGTGTGTGTGTGTGTGTGTGTGTGTGTGTGTGCGTGTGTGTGTGTGTGTGTGTGTGTGTGTGCGTGTGTGTGTGTGTGTGTGTGTCTGTGTGTGTGTGTGTGTGTGTGTGTGTGTGTGTGTGTGTGTGTGTGTGTGTGTGTGTACTTGCAGGAGGATACGACAGCGAGTCGTCCGACAACGTCAAGTGCCAACAGGACTGTCCTGTGGGTGCGACATGTTCTCTCGTCAGTACTTTCTTTGTCAGCTTACTTTGTCTGCCCGTCCCGGAACGGCAGATTGCTTGAGCATGCTGAAACTAATGTCCGACAGAGATTGTTGAAACAAATTCAGACCATCGGAGCACTGTGTATCGCTACGTCTTCTTCTTTTTCATCCAGATCCAAGAGATCCGTCAGAAGGTCCATGCATGCAGACACTTTTCTTTTTTTTTCACTGGATCGATCGAGCCTCCAGAGATCCATCCTTGATCGATCGACTCCTTCGGGACGCAATGCAGCCATCGTGTTCCCTTCTTCTGTTTTGAACATTTGAAATCAGGGAGCCGACAACGTCTTCGCCCGCCCCGGCTACTGGTGTCTGCACAGTCTGAACAGAAACAGAGCCGAGGACAAGGTGACCGAGCTAAGGTGTGCCGAGTGCGCCGAGGGCGAATGTCAGGCCGGAGACCTGGAGTCTGCCTGTAGGGACAAGTTAGGCGTTGTGAGTCACCACAGACAGAGGTTCCACAACGGTCACACAGAGGACGACACGGAGAAGGACGAGGGACTGGAGGACGGCAACTGGGACGAGGGAGCGTGCGAGGGCAGAATTCTCCCCAACAGCCCGTCGCAATGTCCATGTGAGTGTGGACCCTTTTGTGTCATCAAGTGACCAAGAATTAATGATTTTGCTTCGGTCATGCTCTTGATTTGACTACATGCCGTCTTTCTCTTGATTGTCCTGTGCTGCTTTCTTTCGTTTTCATCAAATTTTATCTCGATCTGCCTAGAGTTGTCTTTGTGTCCCTCCTCTGGAGCTGCACGACGATATGTGGTTGTGTAGTTGTCATCTTGCAGCGCATGACTTACTGGCACACCTGCATGTCTGATTTTTCACATGAATACATTCGCATACAGATGGCACAACAGGCCCTCTGTGCGGAGAATGTGACTCCGGAACTGCCTACCTCTCTCTCATGTACAGCATTGGTGAGTCGGTCAGTGGGTGCACCGACGTATTGAAAAAAAAGGGACGTAGAAGAATTTGGGTGCTGAACATTCTGCCTCCTCTAGCGTCTGCTTCAGCTTCGAAGAGCTCACTTGTAGAAAGTCGCAGCGTCGGTTTTCCTGTCGCGGCTGTAGCAACATCCGAGAGAGAGCGAATGGTAGGGATGGGGACGTCTTCAAACAAGAATCTCGATTCTGTTGTTTTCTCGCCGCTCCCCCTTTCTGTCTGTAGGTCTTCACTTTCTCATGTCTTCATGATGCATCTTCCCGCATGACTGCAGGATCGTTCAAGTGCCATCCCTTCTGCGACAAACCCTTCACAGAGACGGATTTGCTTCTCTGGATCCTCGTCCTTTTGGGCATTGCCTTTCTGTACATTGGCTTTCTTGTCCTGACGGGGGCCTCGAATCTCGGGGTGATGAAATCTCTCCTTTTCTTCTCTAACGTGACGGCTCTGATGAAACTTTCCGCCGTAAGTGGACAGAACATGAGAATGAAGGAATTCTCACGACTTCTGGTGGGCCTGGTCGGATTCTCCCCGGGGGCCCTGGGAGTCAATGTGGACGGAACCGAGGTGGGCTGAAAGATTCATTTTTTGTGGTTGTTCTTTTGGTAGCCTGGACGAGTGCTGATTGATTTGGGAATCGGTAACAGTGTGTCCGAGCTTTGCTTGCTGAGTCTGCATGCATTCGTGGCCCTGGCACTAGCTCTACGGTGTCTTCAATCAGTGAACGCCCTTCCTCTTTCTCTGACCTTCACTTTTTTCTTGTCCCACAACTCTTTCTCGAACGAACGCTGCAGCTGAGTCCCGTCCAAGAAGTGTTCGCTCTCTGCCTGCCGAAGAGCTTCACAGGGCTCGACAAGATTCTCTTCAAATTGTGGAAGGTCGGGGTGAGGGGGGACGTTAGTGAGGCATACAGAGACAAATAGAAACACAATACGCTTATGGACGCTGATTTCAATCAATTGAATCACGTAGTTTGCAAGTGAGCATTTTTCTCCCACTCCCCTCTCCCTCCCCGAATGGTCTTTCCGCTCAGTCATACTTCCCTACTCTTCAAACCTCTGCTTACCTGCTTGCTGTCTTCGGTTTGTGTCTCTGCTTTTTCTCCATGAAACTCTCAGTCAGTTGTGAACATACCTTCTACCGCTCTATAAATTTGTGTGTGTGTGTGTGTGTGTGTGTGTGTGTGTGTGTGCAGAGCCTTGTGTTCCCTCCCGTCCTGCTGGCGATGCTCTGCGTCCACGCAGCCTTTGTGCACTTCTGCTGCACTCCCTCTGATGAGGATGAGCTGAGGGGGGAGGAAGAGGAAGAGGAGGACGCAGAAAAGCCCAAAGGCATCACTGATGGCAAGACGGATGAGGGGAAGAGGGAAGAGGGGCAGGAGACGGGGGCAGAGGAGGGCGCTGCTCTAGCAGCAGTACCGGAGAACGCTTCACCTCCGGGGTTTGCAAAGACTTTCTTGCAGGTGGCAGACAGGCACTATATCGGCACGCTGGTCTTTCTACTTCTGGTGTTCTATCCTGACTGGTTGCTTGTGTGTGCCCACATGATTGACTGTCAGGATATTCCCAGTCATGAGGGTACAGCCACGGTTCTCTGGCACGCCCCTTCCGTCTCCTGTGCTCCCTCTGGACCCACCAGATGGATCAGGTTGACGGTGCAGTGGGTGATTCTTCCACTCTTGGCTTTGGTGCCTTTGGGACTTTTTTTCTTCCTCCAGAGAGCACGGGCCGTTCGCACGCAGCCGATTTACAGGGCCATTTTTGATATGTTGGAGCAGTGCTTCAAACCACGCTTCAGGTGGTGGGACTGCGTCTATATGCTCAGGTATGCTCATTTTTTTCTGTGTGCACTTGTTGGACAGTTTTCTGTGTGCACTTGTTGGACAGTTTTCTGTGCGCACTTGTTGGATAGTTTTCTGTGTGCACTTGTTGGACAGTTTTCTGTGTGCACTTGTTGGACAGTTTTCTGTGTGCACTTGTTGGACAGTTTTCTGTGTGCACTTGTTGGACAGTCTTCTGTGTGCACTTGTTGGACAGTTTTCTGTGTGCACTTGTTGGACAGTTTTCTGTGTGCACTTGTTGGACAGTTTTCTGTGCGCACTTGTTGGATAGTTTTCTGTGTGCACTTGTTGGACAGTTTTCTATGTGTACTTGTTGGACAGTTTTCTGTGTGCACTTGTTGGACAGTTTTCTATGTGTACTTGTTGGACAGTTTTCTGTGTGCACTTGTTGGACAGTTTTCTGTGTGCACTTGTTGGACAGTTTTCTGTGTGCACTTGTTGGACAGTTTTCTGTGTGCACTTGTTGGACAGTTTTCTGTGTGCACTTGTTGGACAGTTTTCTGTGTGCACTTGTTGGACAGTTTTCTATGTGTACTTGTTGGACAGTTTTCTGTGTGCACTTGTTGGACAGTTTTCTGTGTGCACTTGTTGGACAACACATCTGAGTGACTGTCGACGCATTGGTTCTCGAAGTTCCTTCAGCTAGTGTGGACTGTTGGAAATGTTTTTCTGTCACTTTGAAAGAAAGGAATTCACCCGGCAAGAGTGATTCTTCAGCAACAACAACAGAGAACTTTTCATTGCCTACACCAGTCCCTCGATTCATTCCTGTCCCTCCCCTGTAATTTCCGCAGGCGTCTCTTCGTTGTCGCTGTTGCCGTTGGCATCGCAAACGTTCGATTGAAGACGTCTCTCGCAATCGCCTTCTTCCTCCTGAACCTTCTCGTGCACGTGCTTCTCGAGTCAGTCAGTCAGTCAGTCAGTCAGTCAGTCAGTCGGTGGATTGGTTGGCTGTTTCGTCAGACAGTCCACCGTGGGACTCGGAGAGACAATAAGCAGGCTGTCGGTCAGGACTTTCGAAGACTGAGGGGACTTCCGGGACTCTCTCGGAACGTGAAATATGCAGAATCTGTATTCATGCATTGCTGTAATTGTATGTGTTCTTCTTCTTCTCCTTCTCCTTCTTCTTCTTCTTCATCTTGTGCCTGCAGGCCTTTCAGATACTCCCTTGACCATCTTTGTGAGGCTCTGTGCTTCGCTGTGCTCCTGATTCTCTGCAAATTCAAGAGCGATGCGGTCAGCAGAAAGGAAGGATCCCTCTCTTTGTAGAATCATCTGCTTTCTGCATGAGGGATTTTCTTCTTTCAAAGAAATCATACAGAGAGATGACGTCGTTTTCGATCTGCCCGGTCGAGTTCTTCCTTGTGTCGTTTTTACTGACAGATGCATGGGAGTCGTTGCTCCCTCCATGTCAGGAAGGAGACCGACTTACAAAATGATCGAAAGGGCGGGCATGCACCTTGTTTGCATGGTGTCTCTCCTCGACCATCTTTTTCTGATTTCTGTCTATCCTGTGCACTGCATGCAGAGCATGAGAAGGGAGATCGGAATGGTCGCTGATGACACGGTCAGTAGGAAGGGGCTGCGGGGGGTTGAGGGTCTATGGGTAGAACAGGTTGTCATGATTTGATTCAGCGAAAGGATGTTGTCATGTCAATGGTCTGTTGTCGCCTCGTATCTTTTTATTCTCTCCGCTTACTTTTCGTTGCCTTCCATCTCAGTCGTGGTGCTTATGAACTTTGCTGCTAGACAGGATCGAAACCGCTCCTAATCTATTCAAGTTTCTTTTCGTTTTCTCCCCTTTCCCCTCCTTTGCTCGTTTGTGCTTGTGCATGTGCAGCAAGATCGTCTGACCGCAATCTTGGTGGTCCTCCCCTACATTTTTCTTCCCATCCATTTCAGTCAGTCTCTCTGTCTCTCCCTCTGTCCGTCCCCCTGACTGTCTGTGACTGTGTAAATCAGTCAGTAGGTGTGTCAGAGAGTCCGTTGAGTTACTCAGTTGCTGGGTCGAGAGGAAAAAAACGTTTTTTTCAGACAAATGGGGGGGCCTCTGCAGGGTCTCGTGAGGTTTGTGCATGTGTTCTGTATGTGTCTTTTCACCTACGGGGACCTGACCTCTTGCTTGTATCTGAATTTTTAGTTTGGCTTGAGAGGGTAGAGCCGTGCATGCCTTTGCTTGTGTCGGCCCCTGTCTTTTTCTGTAGCTTGTACTTTTTCTTTATGTGAGGAACGTGAAGATTTGTCGCTGTGCCTTTCTATTTTCAGTGAAACTTAGAACCCCCGGCGAAAGTTCTTTCCAATCGATACTGCGTGTGCCTACTTTCGCCCCGTTTTGCTTCTCTCCAATCCACACTAGTGTTCCGGGTGCCCCTCACTGCAGCTTACAAAGCACGCACTGCTGTGAGGCGGCTGGCAGGCCGCTCAGGTTCACCAGATGAGAAGGACCAAGATGGAAAAGAAATCGAGGAGGGGGACCAGCCAAAAGACGAGAACGAGCCCCTCCTCGCCCCTTCTCAAGGCGCGAACGAAAGGTCAAATTCCGCAGAGGAAAAAGAAAAAGACCTTGAGGAGGGCAAAGGATTGCCTGGTAAATTGCAAGACACAGCCGAAGAGAGGGAGTTGAATCGACTTGGAGAAGAAATTGATGACGATGGACCGGAGTCAGAGGCGATCTCCTCTTCTCAGGATCCGACTGCCCCCCTCTCCTCTACAGACACACAAGCGCAAGCACAGGAAGCGTCCCAACCATCATCGTCATCCCGTCCCCAGCCGGTAACCGAAAAAGAAACCAGAGACCCATCACCTCCAGATCCCCACGCAGGGCCCTCAGCGTCGCCAGAGACAGCTGCTGTAGCAAGGACAAGACCTGACAATGTTGCACCCCCTTCTCCTGCCGCTGACAGTTCGTCGTCTCCCGTCCAGCAATCGGGTGCAGCAGGGACTTCAGAGTCGCCTCCGTCGGGAGCAGCAGGCGGACCACAGGGTACAGAAGGGGGGGGTGGAGGTGGAGGTGGAGGTGCAAATGAGGGAGGACCAAGGGAACCGTCCGCCCCACAGGGAGGAGAAGAGGGGGGGGGGACACAATAAATGTCGTTGCATTGATTTTGTGCAGCTTGATGTGCTCACCCCCTCCCCTCTCTCTCACTCTCCTTGCGGAGATCCCGAATCTCTGCCCGGCCGACAGGCGTGCGCTTGGACAAACACTAGGACAAACATTCCATCGCTCACCAATTTGACAGGACCAGTTGTACTGGCTTGACCCATCGATTGGGCAGCATGCGTAAGCTTGGTGCTTCAAATAAAAATTAGATAAGCAAGAAGAAGAGTAAAAATACGAATTGATTCAAGAAATCTCTTAAGGTTTTCAATTGCAGTGCCGCCGTCCCATCACTGCAACGTACGTCAACAATCTAAAGTAAGATGTACAAAAATAATGATCATAATTTAGAGGGCCAGCTTCTTTTTGCAATTTGAAGGAAGTGATTTTTTATCAACTATAATAGAAATTTGGAATCACATAAAATCTATTGTATTGCTCAAATTATATATATAATTTGAAAAACTGGTCACATATACTTAGAATTCCAAGTCTAATTATAATTTTTAAGTATAGTTTGCTCTATGCTAGTCTCTATTTTTCTGTTTAGCTAGCCTAGCATCTAGATACGGATGGCAATGACGTATCAGAGCCATAGTCAATTTATTTAAAAAGTTTATATTAAAGAGTTTATAGTTTGAACAGTGAATCAGTAATAAGTTTTTTGAATGTGAAGTTCAGTAGTACTAAGGCCTTTAATTTGATACAAATGCCCTGACTAACTCCTATTTGACGTAAGAAGTTCAGAAATGAACGGATGGTGATGAAGCCCTTCGAACGCCTTTTTCGTACATGTATTCCAATCTTTGTTCTCCCTCTTCACTGGTTTGCTCTGTCTGCTCTCAGTATCTTAGATTGGTTTGACTGTCGCAGCCTTTTATAGTGAGGGACGGTACTTAAATTGATTAAGCATCATGATTCAGGCGCCGGGTTTCAGCTAGCAGACGGCAGCCCCACCTCGATGAGTGATGCAAGTCTAGCAAAGAGGTAATACAACATTGTCCTAGACTCATGCATTGCATGATGGCCTATAGACCGATCAATAATAATAATAATGATGATGATGATGATGATAATGATTTTAAACTTCTATGTTTGATCAATTCTATCTAAAACAAAATACATGATAGAATTTCCTAGAATAATCGATATGATTGATATCTTTCATAAAACAACATATTCAATAATATGTTAAAAGGGTAAATATAATCATATAAAATAAAGATTGAATCTATTCATATTTGTATTTAAAAACCTATCATTATGGGGATGCCTGATGCAGATTAAAACGGTTTAATCAAACATTTAAAAGAGCAATGGCTGCAGAACCTTGCAGTATGTAAGTTGAATTATTGTATAGGTTGAACCATAAAATTTTAGTCTACTTTTATTTTTCTCCTCCCAACTAGCTGGGACATTCACTGCCTTCACACTACTTCTGAGTTGTGAATCTTTTTAGTCGATCATTTGCACTCTTGCTAATTCATTCACTCAGTGACACTTACTTGATCATTCACCCACTGAATAAGAGCGCTGATGGGATAGGTATGCTATGCGTACGCTGTACGCTGTATAGCTGCCATCTCTATGCACAATCTGCAAGCTGTTCCCCATATTCTGTTCTTGCGTCGGTCCTCCTCATTCTCTTTTTTTGCCATCTCCACAGTGCTAACGGGGTGGGGGCGTCTTGGTATCGACTGCAATGCAAAAGACGGCTGCCCCCAAAGCGCTGCTGATATGTAGGTCGGTGAACGACGGTGTCGGCTGAGATGAAGATTCCACCGTTTTTTATGCTGCCTCCATATTTGCTCGTCTACTTCTCTCTTTCTCCCAATCCGTGATACAATTGTGGTATGCCTACACATATGTATTACCCGTCTCTCATCCAGCTTTGCGGACCCCGCCAGTGGGACAGTCACCTTGCTCTCCTAGATCTTCAGTAGAACTCCTCCATTTAGCCACGCAGCCGATCACATTCTCTGCACTCTGCTGGCTAAGCTTGCGAATCAGATCCCTTCCTACCCTATCGTTTGCCGATCAGATCCCTCCACCCTCTTTATAGACCCCCCTACCGTGCCGATCACACACCCCCTACTCTGTCTGCCAGACCCCCTCACTCTGCCGATCAGATTGCTCTGCTCTTCCTGCCAGACCCTTCCACTCTGCCGATCAGATCCCTGCAGACCCCCCCACCCTGATGACCAGATCCCCCTACTCTTTCGATCAGATCCTTCGCACACACACCCATCCTGATATCCAGACCCACCCATTCTGCTAATCAGATCCTTTACACTCTGCCGGCCAGACCCCTCCACTCTTTCGACCAGGTCTTCTGCAGACCTCCCCACCCTAACGACCAGATCCCCCCACTCTGCCGATCAAATCCTTTGCAGACCCCTCAACTCTTTCGATCAGATCCTCTACAGGCTCCCTCATCCTGACGACCAGATCCCTCTGCCCTGATTACAGACCCCCTCGCCCTGCCAATCAGATCCTCTGCAGACCCCTCCACTCTGTTGGCCAGACCCCCTCACTCTAGCGGCCAGACCTTCCTACCCTGCCGATCAGACCCCTCCACCCTGTCTGCCAGCCCCCCCTACAGTGCCGATCAGACCCCTCCACCCTGCCGATCAGATCCCTCTACTCTTCCTGCCAGACCCCTCCACCGTGACGTTGCCGATCAGATCTCTCCACCTTATCTGCTACCCCCCCTACCGTGCCGATCAGATCCCTCCTCCCTGCGAATCAGACCCCTCCACTCTTTCGATCAGATCCTCTACACCCTGCCGATCAAATCCCTCCAGCTTGCTCATCAGATCTTCTGCTCCCTTTTGTTTTGCCCGACTATTTTTTTGTATCCTCTAAGACTTTCAGACCCCAAAAAAGACGTTTTTCCTGGTGCCTGCAGCTTTGCTTCTTCTCTACTGCATGTATCGCTCTATGGGTCAGCTTCCCCTTTTCCTCCCTCTACCTCTACTGATACCGACAAACTGCTCCGTGGTTCTGTGCATCCTCGATTTTTTCTTTGTCCCGCCGTATATCTTTTTTCCCCTTTTACCTTGCCGCATTCGGTCCCTCTATTCCTTCGTGCGTCTGTCCATCTATCCGTCTGTCCCTCCATCTGTGCCCCTCTCTCCTTTCCGCCTTTTTCCTTTCATCCGTCCATTTGCCCTTGTCCCTCTTTTGTATCCTTCTGCCGTCTCCCCCCTTTTTCTTTCTGTGGTTCTTTCCCTCTGTATGACTGCATGTCTCTTTATCTCTTTGTTTATCTCTCTATCCTTCTGCAAGTTGCTCCTCCATCCTTCTATCCTTTCATCCCTCCGTTCCTCTATCCGTGTGTCTTTCCGTCCCTTTCTCCCTCTGTGCAGCTGTCCGTCCATCCTCTTTTTGTCTGTCTATCCTTCTGATAGTGTCCGTTCTCATTTCTGTCTCTACCCTTTTGTTAAACCGTCTGTCTGTCTGTCCCTCCGCTAGTCCTTTTTTTCTTTTCACTTTCTGTCCTGTCCTTCCTTTTGTATTGTGTCCTTCTATCCCTCAGTCCATCCTCCCTTCCATATTTTATCCCTCTGGCCTCTGACAGTGTGTCTCTTCGGTTCCATATCCCCCCGCCACTCCGTCCGTCTGCTGTCCCTTTCTTGGTCTTTCCCTTCGTTCCAGCCCCTTGTGTTCTCTTTTAATCGGTAGTCACTGTATTTTTCTGCTACGGACTACAGGTTAGCCCCCGTGGTTGCTTTTCTATCAGAATGAAGAGAAAAGAAAGCAAAGAAAAGAACGCTCCAGTTTATATATATGTATTATTTTTTCTCTCTCTCTTTTTCTCCATGTGTGTCTGTCTGTCTGTCTACGTCTTTCTCTCTACCCCTTTTTCTCTCTCTCTCTCCCTCTATCTCTTTATCTAATTGTCTATGCATCTTCTCCTCTTATGTTCTACATTTCAGGTGAACGCTCGTGGACTGACCAGGCTGTCCTCTAACAGCAGTGAGTGCAGGTCAGGCCTGTGGTGGGAGGGGAGGGGGGGACATCCAACTGTCTAGAGTGGCCTTTTGATTTCATCGTTCTTCCTTCCCAACACTCCACTTCTGAGGTTCTGTATGCTTTTCTATATCCTTTTCCATTTCTCTGCTCTCCATCTGCTTTTTCTCCTTTAAGAGAGGCATTCCCATACGGATAAGTAACTGACCTATCTGGAATAAGTGAGTGTTGTCTCCTTCTTATTCTCTCCGTCTTTGTGTTCTCTCTCACACATACATCTATGAACACGCACACCCTCTCTCTCCCAACTGATTTCCCTTTCCCGCTCTCTCTGTCTTACTTTCTTTCCCTCTATCTATCTGTCCAGATGCATCACTGTCGACGCTTATACATGTTTCTAGTATATTGATATATGTATATACATACATATGTATATATATATATCCTCTCTCCCTCTGTCCATCTGTCTGTCCATGCAGATGCAGGGAGCTCCCCCAAAGCAAACGAGGACGGAGACTGGATTAAGAGAGCGGAACGCGAAATATTCATAAGGAATCATTCATCTCCATAGCACCTTTTTAAGTCATTCTTTCCTTTATCTTCCTCCCTTTCTTGCTTCCTTCTTTCCTTTGTTCCTCCCTTTATTCCTTTCTATCTCCCTGCATCGTTGCTCTCTCCCCTTTGTTTAATGTAGGGGGAGGTTTTTATGTATTTGTGTCAATATGTGAAACCTGAGTGAGAAGACTCAAGCAACATAAGAAACGGAGACAGAAAACAAGACTGAAAGGAGAAAGGGAAAGACGGGGCTTTGGAGGGCAGAAAAAGATAAGGAAAGAGGGAAGAAAGAGAAAAAGAAAGAAAGAAAGAAAGAAAAAGGGAAGGAAGGAACAAGCGTTTGCATGCCTGTCTATGTGTATGGATGTCTGCATGTCTGTGTATCTGGCTGTCGGTGTGTCTGTCTGTCAGTGCATGCAGATCCGTGTTCATCGACTTTGTGAGTGTTGCCCTCAAATTGGTTCTGCCTCCAGGCTCTTTGCGGTCGGTCGATCTTCTTTTCTTCTTCCTTCATACATGATTTATTTTTCTTTCAATCAATTAATCCATCGTCTTTCGTTCACTGATTGAGTGATGCATGTTTTCCATTCTTGAGGATCGCCTGTTAGTCAGGGTGTTTGGTGCCCATTTGGATTGATAGTGTGCTGTTGCCTTCTTGATTTCTCTTTCTAAAGACAAATCTATCCCAAATGGTCTCCAACATCAAAACGGTCTCCAAAATTACCATATTTATCAAACATTTCTAGGTACTAAACAATGATTAAAAACTTAAAACAAAGAGTTTTAAACGGTTTGAGAGTGTAATTAAGTGTTTTTTAAATCCTAGTTAGTAAGAGAATTATATAAAAATTTGATTTATGATAACTATATATATATTTAAATTTGAACGTATAATTTTAAGTTACTCTTTAAAATATTTTCTTCACAATAAATCTTAAGGTTTTAACAGAAAGATTGAAAATATGTAAAACATAGTGTAGAGCTTTTACAAGTATCATAATTGATGTTATTAATATGTTTACATATATATATATATATATATATATACTGTGTACTAGACTGTCTGAATACAAATTATGAGCAGAACGCTCATAATATTGGCCGTGAGCTGAAGGCACTGTTTCAGCGTAACACTGCAACAACCAGACAACGAAGTTGTTTGTCTCAGATAACAATTTTTTAATGCCGCCGAAATAATAATCAACATTTTTATATTGGCTTTCAGTGTACGTAACCTGTCAGTAAAGATCTGTGTGCATGTGGATCTGATGCATAGAGGCATGCAAAAGAAAAAAGACGTCGATCAAAGATAGAGAGTAAGACGGGCCTCTCTAAATTTACCCACCACGCAAACTAGCAGAACGACATGGCCATGTCCGAAGAAGAGAGACGGCTGAGGTTCGTTCCAATGTCCGCTTTCTCAATGGCATGTGAAGAATCCAGCTATTCTATTTGAAATACCGTACAACCTGATCTCGAAACATCAACAGTGAACACTTTCAAAACAGATCCACAGTTTCACAATATGTAGAGATAAATATGCAGTGTACGTCGATCTAGTCGATTATGTCGATCATCTTTGAGCTCAATGTGCGTAGAGGTACAACCGCGTCCTTCAGCTACATCTGCGTGCGTCAAAATTGGCTTCTTTGATTTAATCGATATCGATCCGTGCGATTTTAAATTCCGGTGCTCCCCGCCGCCGCCTTAATTGCATGCATGACAGGCGCGTGCGCTGAAGCACAAAACACGCACGCCGCGCGGTCAAACACAATATATTTTTTTCTCTCACTAAACCCAATTTAAAAACAGGAAATCGTACTGTTTAATGGCTTAAAACTCTTTGTTTTAAGCTTTTAAATATTGTTTACTGCCTAAAAAAGCTTGAGAGGTATGGTTGTTTTGGAGACCGTTTTACTGTTGGAGACCGTTTAGGATAGATTTATCTTTCTAACGATAAGAAAAAAAAGGCAAGACGTGCTCGTGGTTTTCAGTAAAGATGAATGTGGTTCTTCTGCGCATGTCGGATCCTTATAACAAAAAAGGAAGGCTTCTTTTCTCTTTCTGCAGGTGGGCGTTGGAGGGGGACGACGGCGAAAGTGCTCTTATGGTCCGGTGTACATGAAAACAACCGCTCTCTACGCATGTGGAGCGCTGCGTGTGCATGCATTCGGAGTTATGGAGTGCATGCTATAGGAATGCTTTTCAACTTTCAACTCATCGAAAGGGAACTGGACGAGACGGGGGGAGGCGGTTGGAGTTGAAGAAGACAAAGGGGATGTGCAGAGCTGATGAGGAGAGAAGAAAAAAGAGGAAAAGAGAGAAACGCAGAAGACGAAAGGAGAGGGAGTTCGGTTTAGCTACAGATGAGATGAGAATGAGGAAAGAGACAAGGAAGAAGAGAGAAAGAATGGACAGGGAAAAGGATGGCATGAGAGAAGCCCTTCAAAACAGTGGAGCAAACTGAAGGGAGGCAGAGTGGACTCTGTGGTGTTCCAACCAGGATTCTCCTAGAGGTCAGTAGGATGGATTAAGGAATGGAAAGATAGTTGGATTGCTGTGTTTCGTTTTCTCTCCAATTCTTCTTTCATGGACCAAACTCTACAGACTATCCCTTGATCCCCTCCTCCCCTCTCCTACCCGCTTGCTTTGTTTTTTTCCCTCTCCCCATTCTTTCATTCCTTCTCTGTTCTCTTCAGGTGACACGCACAGATTTCTGGGGGCGTTAGACTCTCGAAGGCTACCCCCCTTGAGCCCGGGTTGCACTCAGTAGACGTTCATCTCTGGCACCCCTCTGGGGCAGGTAGAGGTGGATGCTTTTACTATATCTCCCCTTTTTTTTTGTCTGTTTGTCTCCCTTTTTTTTTTTAGCCCTCCTCCCCTCTCCCCCCCTTCACTCAGTAAAAAACGTCATCGTCTATATGAAAGTGTCACACTAGGTGTCACACCCCAAATGAAAAGTGTCACTGAAAAATGAGGTAGGATCCAGGTTGCAGTGACACTTGTGACGTTTGTGACGTTTTCCTCCAGAAATTTCTTTTTTTTCTTTTTTTTTTTAGAGAATAGGACGTACTAATATGTATTGTTATTGATTTTTACAAAATAATTGTAAAAAATGTCATAAGTGTCATAAATGTCACTGACAGGTCAAATCAAAGCCACTGTTGAATGACACTTCTGGATCTGTCTTCCTCAAAAGTGTCACAAGTATCATTTTTTTTCAACTCTCTCCTTGTCTCTTTTTTTCTTTTTTTGAGGGGGGGGGGAAAGGGGGGTGTCTCATGTGCCGGCAGTAAGGTTAACAAGAAAAACTCATTATGTCTACTTCCTAGTGAAAAAATTTCTTCTCCAACCAACTCCCTGTGCCTCTTCTTCATGCACGCTTCCTCTGGTTTTGTCCATCTGCTTCCCAGACTCTTTTTTGCATCAGATGAAAAAAAAGTCTATTTTCCTGACTGCTGCAGCTTTTGCGTCCTCTCAACTGCACACTGAGTCCAAGGTCAGCTCTTGTCTCCCTATTGTTTTTCCTCCACCCTCATTTCAATGTCCCCCCCGATACCGACAGACTCCGTCTCTCTTTTTTTCAACTGCTTCAGACCCCTCTTACTTTTATTTTTGACTCTCTTTTTGCACGTTTTTTGTCTTTCTTTTATTTCTCCGTCTACCCCATTTTTCTTTCTGCCTATCTGTCTTTGTATTCTTTTGTCTTCGTATCTTTTCCCCCCCTCTGTCTTTCTATTTTTTCTATCCCTCATTATCCCTCCATGGGCCCCACCCCTTTGTCTTTCTCCCCATCCGTCCGTCTTAGCCTATCCTTTCTTCTCTCTGCCCTTTTGTCTATCTATCCTTCTCTGTCTCTATCCATGCTTTTTGTCCATCTGTCTCTTTGCTCCTGTGTCCAACTGCCCCTTTGCATTCCTAATAATTTCCTATCTGTCTATCAGACTCCTCCACTCTGCTGCCCAAACCCCCCTACCCCTGCTAATCAGGTCCCCCCACCCTGATGACCAGATCCTTCGTAGACTCCTCCAATTTACTAACCAGACACTCCGGGCCCACTCAACTTGCCAAATCCTGTTCATACCGTCTCACCTATTATTTTTTTCGCTATTCTCCCTCCATCTCTTTATTAGTTTTCACACTTCTTTGCATATAAGTTTTGCAGACACATTATCCCTTTGTGGCTGTTGTCTTTTCTGTTTGTTTGTTATGCTGTGCTCCTGTGTGTTTCTTTATAACCTGTCTCCAATCTTTTCTTTCACAGATCTTCCACTTTCCTGTTACTTTTTCTCTCTTGATCATCTGTAGCCGTTGTATGGTCTACATTTTTTCTGCTTTGCAGATATCGGTCCTCGTTTCCCTTTGCAAATGCCGAGATTTCCTTTCCGAGATATTAGGCTTTCTTGTCAGAAAGCTTTTTTGGAGGTGTTAGTTTATCTCCATAGTGATACAGGTTCTTCCTTTTGGAGATACCAGGTCTTCTCGTTGGAGATACCAGGTCTTTCTGTCAGAGACAACAGATCTTTCCATCAAAGACACCAGTTCTCCTCAGAGATACAAGGTTTTCCTATTGGAGACACCAGGTCTTTCCCTCAGAGATACCAAGTCTTCTTGTTGGAGACACCAGGTCTTCCCAATTATAGTATAGTATATATAGCATGCTGCTAAGCACAGCCCGGCCCGCGTTATATGCTAGTTATATGTCACCTAGTATATGTATATCACAATACTAGTATATATAGGCACTGTATTAAGCAGTCTAGGCTTCTATATATATAAGCTCTATCCTAGCTACTCAGGTTATCAATTGCCCCTGGCAAGTTGCAACGCCAACGTTACCCTGTTCTATAGACCCCTAGAGAAGCATCGCCCTAGACACCGCCTTAATTGAAACATGATGATCTTTATGCTATATGGGAATCATGCCAGATGCAATTAGTCAATCTGTGAACGGCTTTAAGAATTAAGCTGTGTTTTTTTATCCATTTTGCTCCCTTGAGTCATACGCCGCTTGATCCAGCGCTGACAGATCTGGAGAGAGATCGAGATGCGAGAGAAACTATGAGAGAAAAGAAAGGAGTGGCAGTCGCAAAGGGCATCATGCTGCATGCCCACCCATGCATGCCGTACGCTCTTTATTAACCGCACGGCAATTCTCTTCCTTCCCACCCCACAGTATATATGCATGCAGTACATGTCACCGTTACACTGTCACGTATGACTCTCACATTTAAGAGGCCCTTTGACCTATGCGCCCGACCGCCTTACCCCTCATACAAGCTGAAAGAGCCATACATCGATCATTCATTTCATTTAGTATTCAGCAAGCATGCAAACACAAAAAATTATCTTAAAGCTTCCTCTCAGACTCTGTTACTGTGACATAGAGAAAGTCAGCAGAAACGGAGCGGCAGACGCAAAGGACATTATGTCACATATTTACCACATAGTTAAAATAGGATAGTACATGATATTATTGTATGCTACAATAAGATGGTATACAGTCGGTACTATAAGTCGATCCTAAGGACCATCCTAAGGCGTTTTACGGTCCATCCTACATCAATCCTAGAGTCAATTAGATAGATTCCTAAATGTGATTACTAAATGATGAAGCATTGATCATTAAAATAAAAGAACATATTCAAAATTATTCACAGAGCTTTATATATAAAGCTACCAGTCAGTCAGTCAGTCAATCATGGTCAAAGAGGCAGGCGCTGACAGCCTGAGGGCACCCAAAGCAGCAGCCTGTTGGGCCTTCCGAAAGACAGAGAGGACGTCGAGGTTCCTGATCCTCTAATACACACGCTTGTGTTTCAGGGGCCAGTCCGCAAGATTTGCAGGGAGACCTCTTAAAAGAGCATAGAAGAGCACCTCAAAGAGTTTAGCCTTCGTTCAAATAAGGCCTCGATCTGAAGAGGGAGCAAGGGAGGGGGGGGGGAGAGGCTGTTTGAATCGTTTGAGATCCGATTTGTGTGCTTTCTCCCTGCCGCTGTCTGCCAGCCGGCCCTGTCTAGGGGGTGAGGCATTGTGCCGTGATTGTACGAATGGTTTAGGAACTTTAAAGGATTCACATACGTGTACATTACAAAGGATTTGAATAATGTTAAATTAAGTCTGCATAGTGTTAAAACTTAGTAGAACTCTCATACGAATGCGTAAAAAGCCTAGAAATTTTTTTTTTTATAACATAGATAGGATAGTACATTGTACTATCGAACTTAATGAAAAGGATTCGAATACAGTGGAATTGCACTGTAGTACAGTGTACTATCCGAACTATGATCTACCGGCACCATTCATGCACTCCCTGCGTGCCAAGCAAGAGACACTCAAAGCTGAAGACCCCTCCCTCCCTCACTCCCTCTTTCCCCCCCCCTCCTCTCTCGCTCTCTCCCATCTGAGACTCCGAGTCGTCCCAAGACATCCATCTCTCTTTCCCTCCCCACCCCGCCTCACACGCTATCTCTTGATTCAGAACTTCCTTTTGCCATGGGCCTTTTCTTACAGAGTTTCTTCCGTCAAGTCAGGCCGGGCCCCAGCCAGTGCTGCGTCTGTCCCTACGTCTGTTCGCACCCCCCTCGGAAGATTCACGGCCCCAAGACGGGCTGAGCCGCTTGGCGCACGAGAGGGGGGGGTCGAGGCCACAAAAGACGAACGGTCTGTAGCCCACTCATTGGGTGCCTCGCAAGAGTGGTTTCTCGTCTGTCCGAGAGGCTCAGGATCAGATGCCGAAAAGTTCTCGGAAGAAGAAGAAGAGGACTGAGCTTCTGCACTCGCAATACCATTCAATCGACTCTGGCGACCGTCTGTGGGGGGGCATGCTCTGCTATGTGCAACGGTGGAGGTGTCACACAAGTTCTGCCGCTGGTCCTCGTCCCCCTTCTTCTGCTTGTGATCATCTCCAACTCCGTCAGCTTCACCCTCTTCTACAGCAGTCGCTCTTGCGGCTGCGACGGGATCTTCCTGTTGGACCTGAACGCCCGACTGGTGGCGAGTGGGACACGGACAAAAACGACAACGCAATCTCCAAATCAATGCAAACCCGCCAATTATGATACAAAGGGAAACCCCCCCAATGATCCAAAACATCTCCCAGAAGACCGACTGATTTTCCTGAGCCTTGCAATCTTTCGCATCCTCTGACAGACAGCACGATTTGCCTTCTCGGTCCTTCCCAAAACCGTCGCGGCAGCACTCACTTGAGCCTTCTGTGAGACAACACGATTCCCCCGTCTCCTTCTTTCCAAAACCGTCGAGACAGCATTCTTCGGAACCCTCTTGAAGGCAGCACGGTTCGCCTTTCTCGTCCCCCCCAATTCCCTGCGGACAGCACTCCTGGGTGGAGACGGATGACATTGAAAGAGAACGAAGAGACGCCGTCTTCATGACAAAATCGGAGACGGGGGAATCAAAACTGTCTGTCTTGACACAGCACGGATCTCCGGTCTTCACCTCCTTTCCGGAACAGGAATACCCTTTCGGACAGCAGTGAGCAATTTGCAGATGCCCCCCACACAATCCTTTCTCCTCACAACAGTTGAACTGACAATCGGTTCTCTGAAAACAGGGAGAGCTTCGCTTGAGCTTCTCCAAGGAGCTCGTGAGGCATCGGCACCGCTGCGTAGACGGCCTGTCAAGGGAGTGGATCCCCGAATCTGCCAGACACACCTCGTCTACAGGACATGTCTCCTTCTTGCAGGGACTCTCCAGCATTGTGCAGTGGAGCTGGATCGCCCTAGGCATGTTCTCCAGAGCTGAGATTGAGAGCGTTAAGGGAAACGCGAAAAAAAACAGAACTCGCATGGCGTTCGACATGCCCCCTCTTCTCCCTTTCCTGTTTTTCGAACTGGACGTAACGCACTCAAACCCAAAAAAACTTAGGCAAGAAAGCCACTTTTTCGAAATCTCAAAGTGCTTCTAGAACCAATCCACACAAAGCGTGAATGGCTCCGGTCCCACAGAGACAGATCAGATTTATGCAACAAGCGTTTTGATCAACAAAACTCAAAAAGCGTCTCTCCGGCCCATATGATCAGTGCTGCCAGTCGAACTGGGCGTTCATGATCGCAGCAGCGCAGCGCATCTGTTGAGACGACCGAAGGAGAAGAATCGAGGCGACTCATGTGCCAGTGGTCTGACTCACACTGTCGATCGGTCTGCATGAGAATGTCGCGCGTTCCGAGCTTAATTTGTGAGCTAGGGAGACGCGGTGCATGGAGTTTGCAAGATTTTGCAAGGGGCGCGCTTCGTCCCGCATGCGGTTCGATCGCGCGCGCGTATCTCACATTTTTTTGCCGGAACTTTCCGGGGTAGACTGAATGACGGACCGCGCCCCGCGCATCGGAACCCCAAAATTCAGACTGCGCGTGAAATCAGTGACCATGCACGAAAAGACTGAGCTGAAACGGAGACTGCTCGTCATCTTTCCCTCACTCTCATACCGTCCCAAACCACAGACGAGGAAGTGTCAGGACCGTTTTTGTTTACAGTAGAGCCCCCACAATGAAGTTCGCTGCCGTCTCCGCCGCTCTCGCGGCTTTCTCGTCCCAGGTGGACGGTTTCGTTGTCAGGCCGTCGTCTCTTCGTCACAGGTCTCTTGCCTCCACTGCCTCCGAGGCCACTTCTCTTTTTGCTGAGAAGCAGGACTTTCTCGAGGCCACTCCTTACTCTGACATGTCTGGTGTTCCTGTGAATGTTTTCGGAAAGAAGAATCCCTTCGTGGGCAAGGTTAAGAGCGTTAAGAGAATTGTCGGACCCAACGCTACCGGAGAGACGTGCCACATCATTATTGAGCACAACAAGGGAATGCCTTACTGGGAGGGTCAGTCTTGGGGTGTCATTCCTCCTGGAATCTCCCCCAAGAACAACAAGCCTTACGGTGCCCGTCTGTATTCCATCGCCTCCACCCGTTACGGTGATGACTTCACCGGAAACACGGGTTCTCTCTGCGTGCGTCGGGCCACTTACTGGGACCCTGAGCTCGGTGCTGAGGACCCTGCCAAGAAGGGAGTGTGCTCAAACTTCCTGTGCGACGCACAGCCCGGTGACGAACTCCAGATGATTGGGCCTGCCGGAAAGGTGATGCTTCTCCCTGAGGCCACCCCGGATAAGGACATCATCATGGTTGCTACCGGCACCGGCATTGCCCCCTACAGAGGGTTCCTCCGCCGTATCTTTACTGAGAAGACCCCCTATGCCGACGACTTCAAGGGTCTTGCATGGCTCTTCCTCGGTGTTGCCAACACCGATGCTCTTCTGTATGACGAAGAGTGGAAGGCCATGAAGGCTGCCTTCCCCGATAACTTCAGGTACGACTACGCCATCTCTCGTGAGCAGAAGAACAAGGACGGTGGGAAGATGTATGTGCAGAACAAGCTCGAGGAGTATGCCTCTGACATCTTTGAGAGAATGAACAACGGTGCCCATATGTATTTCTGTGGGTTGAAGGGTATGATGCCTCCTATTCTTGATACCCTCAAGAAGGTCGCTGAGTCTCAGGGAATTGACTGGGACTCGAAGTTGAAGGAGTGGAAGGAGAGCAAGCAGTGGCATGTGGAGGTCTACTAAGCAGGGGGACTTGTTCTCTTGTTCAGTAGATTCTTTGTGTGTGTATGACTGTGCGGGCTCTGCGTGGTTCTTTGTTTGTTGGAATGTGATCGTTCGAATTTCTCGTCTCACTTGGGGGGGGGGCTGTGAGAAAGTGGGTATAGAGGGAAGAGAAGGAGAAAGCTTGTCTGCGAAGCGGGGGCACTTCTCTTCTCAGCCTACTTTTCTCGCTGAATGGATGGATGGAGTTGGCAAAGGAAATCTCCAATTCTGTTCCTCCACTTCTGTCCCCTTTCCCTTCACCACATCCGTCGGTTTGTTCGTGTGTGGGTGAGTGGGGGGGTTGGCGGGTCTGAGTTTCTTTCCCTTCCCTTCCTTCCCGTCCACTCTGACTCCCCTTGCCCTCTCTAGTGCGCCTCGCCCTCTGCCTTGGCGGGGATTTTCGAGTCGTTCCTTCGAGAGGGAGGGAGAAAGGAGGGGCGTGCCCTTCCCCTCACACGAATGATAGCCTGTCCGTCTCTTTCCGTCCTTGGGATTTCTTCGGTTTAGCTTTCGCACCCTCTCTCACCCTCCCCCCTTCCTCTTCGCTGCTTTGTTTTTGCTTTTGGTCCCCGGTTTTGAACATCCTTATTGGTTGCGGTGTTGGATGGGAGGCAGGCAGGCAGACGGGGTCTGTGTAGTTTTTGTTTGTGTGGGTACGGGTGAGCCCCTGCCTGTACTCTGCTGTCCTCTGTCTGTCCTGTCGCGCAGATTGTCTTTTGTTCCTGCCTGATAAAGAGAGGAGGCAAAACAAGAGAGATGATGGAAGGAGAAGAAGACAAAAAGAAAAAAGTGAGGAACAAGGAGGAGGAAGCCTTCTGTCGTATCATCCCCTCTCACGACCTCCGTCCTTACACGTAGTCATAGTAGTAATAGAAGCTGCCGAAAGGCACTTACTTGTCGCAGTCAGTTGTTCCTCTTTTCTGTCGTCCCACCACTGCAGTCTCTTTGTCTGTGGAAGAGGACTGACCCTTCCCCCCTTCGTCCTGTCATTCGTTTCGTCTGATCAACTAAGTAAATTGTACCGGTTCGCTTTCGACTGCCTCCCCTCCCCGCTGCATGCAGAAAAAAAGAGAGAGTATCGCTGTGTTTGTCTGGCCAAGCGTCTGCAGAATTGGGTGGCAAATTAAGGGAGAAAGAAAACTAGAAAGACGACTGACTTACCAGTGATGCAAGAAACAAAAACAAGCTGCATGCAGCCTCCCTGCACTCTGCATTTCCGCAATGCATTGAATGCACGGGACAGATTTTTCAATCTTCTGACCAAAGAATCATACAAAAATGTTTACTGTATGATGGTTACTTAACTGGTTACTTAATAGTAACATATGTGCAGTGACACATTGTAATACTAATACATTGCTTTGTTGATAGAGTTATATTTTCATACTGGCACAGATAACTGCATCAATTCAATTCAATTCATATACATGCAATCAACTTAATTTTAATTGTTTAAGTATATGGTTTCAAACTTGAATAAAGATATTTTTTTTTTCAGCTTCGATCTATTGAAAGCAAAATTTTAGGTTTATATGTATTTTTACATATAGTCTTAAGAATTGTATGTACCATTATCAGATGTTCACCTGTTTACACTTGTTTTGCATATGCACTGAGTGCCAGTGAACAAAAAATGAACAAAGTGTAGATGTAGCGAACTGTCACAGTACTGATAATGAACAAACCTAGGAACAAACAACGAACACAAATTTAAGTTTTGTTCACGGTTCACTCTCTCTAACTTAGTAACTTTCTTATAGATCGGAAAAAAATTATAATCCTAGATGATGATGATGATGATTGAGGGTTAAATCCTAGATTTAGCGACGCCAAATCCCAAGCCACTAGTAAGGCTTTGAGGACAACCCAGAGCACATATTTATGGGGGGGGGGGATGAGGAAGCCTGCATGCCAATCGGATCGATTCACTTTAACTTGCCTTATCGACAGAATGGACCTTCTTGAGACAGTCGGCTATAGGTTTGGAACCGCTTCTAGGCAGGATTGTGTACAACAGCAACACCATATCCTTCATTTTCTTCTCATTATCAGAAGTGCCCCTCCTGGTTGCACCCATAATACGTTGTGCGATCTGTATTCTTATGTTAATGGGCGCTTTCTACTTTATAATTTCGTATAGTTCTTTCAGCCTGTTCCGTTTCCTTTCTGTGTCCTTACATTCCGTCAGGACATGAACCTTATCTTTCATTATACGTGAGGGGGACAAACATTTATCGCATAGCCGTTCCGGTTGGGTTCTATCTATATCCCTCCCTGTGAAAGCCCTGAAAAGCGTACGGAAGCCTAAGGAGGACTGCAACAGACTCTTTGGCAGAGGTTCAACACTGCACTCTATCATTTCACTTCTCGGACGCCATTAATTTCTTTTCACTCAGAAGGTGCATGGCCAAACGCTGTCTGGTCAGATTCTCTGATTGGAAAGGGAAGAGATTTACAAGGTGGGGGAAAATTCTGTCTCTGTCTCTAACGTTTCTAGTTTGTTCTTTCAACCAGTTGGACAGCCAGGCACCCTCTACGATCTTTTTTACCGCTCTTTTCCTTCTGCCCTTGCCCTTCCTTTTAAACTTATCCCCCACCGTGCTTCGCAATGGAGGCCACAAAAGGGAGCAATCTGATGGAACGGCCAGCCATTTTACTGTCTTAACGAAGGGTTCACACGAGCCAGCCAAGCACTCATTCCACACTGCCCGGGGTAGAGCACGGTCGATCGATTTGATACATTCGATGAAGCCCCCACTCAACTTACCAAATAGAGAACTGAATGGCTTGAGAAAGAGAGAAAGAAGGGAAGGCGAAAGAAAAGAGTGATAGGAGAGATCAAAACAACATCGAACAAAACGTAACTGTAATAAGAAGTCCTAGTAGAAGTCAACACATTAACTAGAACATTAAGAGTATCCCAAAGTAAAACTAAACGTAAATTCTAGCGTAAATTGATGTCCTAGCTAGTGACCATGTTTGATTTGATTATATTTGATTTGATTTGATTTGATTTGATTTGAGCTTCAACCTCAAATATTTAATATTTGAGGTAAGATTTGAGGTTAACCTCTTAGGGTTCCTCACTGAGTTACTGACTTACTGTCATTCTGATCATTTTTCTCATGACAATAGTTATCAAAACATTTCTGATGTGTGTTTCAAAAATTTAAAAAATATATATATAAAATTATAAATTATTAGTTCCGTAAAAAAAATATGCCTGTGTGGCAGTGTATATACACTAGTCACTGAGACTCACTCTAGTACTAATAGAGTTTAAAAACGTAAAATTGATAGATTTAAAATTGTATATGACTTTTTGTTGATACGATAAAGTTAGAGCACGTACCAAAATTGAGGTGACAATCACTCAGCTTTATGGCACTTCCTTTTCCTCTTCTTCATGATCACTTTCTTCAATGTGAATCGAATCGATCGGTGGTGGGAGCTGCTGAGAGCTTTTTCTCTGGCTTTTCGGCTTTCCAGGAGTGGGTGCTCCTGGGCTTCTATTCGGTTGCGGAGAGATGACAACGGGGTGAGACGGAGAACCGCGCACACGTTTGCTATTGCTGTTGGTGTTGGAACCGTCCTATTTCTGGGCACCTAAGCATCCAGAGTTGGTAAGTTCGGCTACCCTCTGTGCCGCGCCAGGGCCGATAATAAGCCCCTTGTGTTGGAGGTGAATATATAGAGAGGTCGGTAGCCTTCCTCACCCAGAGTGATGACTTTCTCAGGAGGGGGAAGTTTCCCCCCAGCCTTCTCAGCATTTGCGTCTGCGGCCGCCTCCTTTGGTTTCAAATTGGTCCTCCCACCGGGCCCTGCAGAAGCGGCCCCCCCTCCAGCACTGTCAGCAGCCCCCCCGCTGCCTTTTCCCTTGCCTTTCTGGAACTGCTCCACACCGACAGGGAATGTGCTCGCAGCCTTAAAGTTTCGATACTCGGGGTCAGGGGCATACTGCAATCTCTCGTGGTTCACATCCAAAATGTCCCAGTCATATAGCATGTCTCCGGTGGCGAATCGGTCAAAAGCGGGGTACCTCACCCGTGGATCCGTCTCGTAGGCGACAATCTGCTTCTCATGCACCTTCATCAACTTATTAGCCCAGTTCCGTTGAGCGAACGGGAGGAGGCACGTCAGATTGTTCTGAAACCCTAACCACCGGATAGTCGTATGCGTCTGCAACACACAGACACACACACACACACACACACACACACATACACATAGACATACATACACACACACACACACACACACACACACACACAGAGAGAAAGAGAGAGAGAGAGAGAGTTGGGAGCAGTGTTAGGAGCAGAAGTCTCTGCACCTTCCCCACAGACGGGAGATCGTAGCGGGGGTCCAGTGCCTTGACCAGCTTTCGCAATGCCTCGTTTTCTGTGAGATGAGGCCAGCCAGCACTGGCCAGAAAGTCAGTGGTCAGCATATCGCACTTGATTCTCTTCTCATGCGTCTCTGCATATGGTGCGACCACGGCTTCTGCTTCATCTTTGGTGGGGAAAAACGTTCGCACGTCAGGCTGCTTCGTCCCCCCCGCCCCCTCCGACCACTTCTCCTGTCTTTCTTGGAGCAGCTGCACATGTTTGTCAGACATGATCATCAAGCCATGCTGATTGATGAGGTGAGTTTGAAAAGAACTGGTTGCCGCTGCTGCATACTCACAGCCACAAATAGTTTCTTCTTCCCCCTCAGCTCCTTGTATTTTCACCTGACACTGAATCACATTTGCCCCCTTTTGCACGGACCATATTTTTTTTACGTACCCGGCTCTAAAAACAAAATTTAATGCCTCCTTCTTCCCGTTCGACCCTGTTGGATTGTGTGACATGTCTTTACGGGGTGTAAAATGTTTGCAGACGCTCAAAAAGGGGGCCGTAAAAGATGTTCCAGCACCAGAAAAGTCAACACAGCTGTTCGGAAAAACGTTCAGCTGATCGGTTTACCTCTGCATAAAGTAAAAGGGGGTGAAACATCAATTTCAGTGCAGCTCAAAACGTTTTTTTTTTGAGAGCAAACCATCAAGATTTAGGTTTTTTCTGAAATTTTTCATTTGAATCAGCATGCGTGATGGATCGGTACTTACAAAAGTTTTTTTGGGACCTTCATATTTGAGGTTGAAAGTCATATTGATCAAATATTTGATCATATTTGATAGGTCTTTAAACACTAGGTCCTCCCTGGCTGGATATTTGATTTGAGCTTAAGCCCTACCTCAAATCAAATCAAATCAAATCAAACATGGTCACTAGTCCTAGCATTTCAAAAGCTTACGCAACATATTTAAATATATTGATATACAAAAAAAACATAAAAAAAATATGTTGTTAACTAGGTTATTAATTCATTTTTGACAGTTTTTTTTCCTTTTCTCAATGCATTATTAAAACTGAATTGCTTAAACAGCTAGCCATATATAATGAAATAACATTATGCAAAAGTGTAACGGCGGCTTTCTATTATAGCCGCTTCCAAGTGTGGAGTTTACTAGGCATAGATGAGAAGAGACGGCAGTTTCCCTTCTGACCGAGCTTGCCCTAGCAGCTGCTTGACTGACTGGGTCACACGGCTGTCACCCCCTTCCTCTTGCGGAGAGACGTACAGCCTCTGTAGATTCGGCAATGAGTCCGGGTTGAGACGGTCGACGAATGCTGAGACCCCCTCAGCGCTAATTCTGTTGCGCCAGAGGTACAGAGTCTCTAAGTGTGTGCACGAGTGTGCCCTGAACACCTCCCCCAATCTCGTGAGTCTCTCATCGTCAATCTCGCACTCCGACAGGTCAAGGGATTCCAATTGGGAAAGCTTACTCCCCAGAGACCCCCCACCACTTTCTGTCAGCGAGACTAGAGCTTCCACCCCCAACCGCCCCCCGACCAATTCGAGAGAAGACACACAGGCGGGGAGTCCCTTCGTGCTCTCGGCAAGTGCACAAATCAGGGGGTCTAGGTCGATGGGTGACAGACCATCCTGACGACAGAAACGAACGGAACGCACAGGGAGTCCTGGGGGAAATGTGCCTCTTCTCACGCCAGTGCACAGAGCTGGCAGAGTCTGTTCGTCTAGATCAAACTCACTGTCCCTCATATACTCGAGAGCGGGGAGTTTGCCAGACCCGACCGCGAGCAGTTTGTGCACACTGCGACCGGGGGTTTCCAGTCTCTTCAGAAAGGGGAGGCCTCTCTCACTCTCAACAACTGCTCGGAGAAGATCCCTCCAACTCTCTTCCCCCGGTGAGCCCAGGTCCAAAACAGACGCACGGAAAAAGGCCCCCGCCCGAATACCCTCCGTGAGTCCCCCAACAAAAACGTCTGTGTGGCCAGACAAACGAACCTCTGTGAGATTTCTCAACTTTCCTGCAATGAGGGTTGAGCCTAGACCTGATGCCTGACCAAAGAGATGACGAACCGACGGAAGAAGACCGAACAATCTTTCTAATTTACCATGAGGTTGGAATATCTGGAGAGACGACGCCAACTCGCCACCCTCCATGGAAACGTTCATCAGAAACTTCTCAAAATAACGCAATCCCTCTCTGCTTTCCACTACAGCTGCCACCAATGCATCCAACCACAGCCCTTCCACAACCGCCACCCCACCCTTGAAGTCCAACACACGGAGAGCTGGAAGATTGCCGGCCTTAATTCCCGCTGCCAGCCACAGCAACTCCTCATCAAGGAACATCAGGTTGGGCATAATCAATTCAGAGAACACAGGGAGCGTTGCTGTGCTGAGGGATCTGAAGAAAGCCCCCCCTGTTTCATCTATTTCCAAAAAGAAATTCGCCTCAGGATTTCCCCCCCCTCCTTCGTCGTCTTCATCTTCTTCTTCATCCTCTCTTTCTTGCACCTCCACCTTCACCGTCCGAAGGAAACTCAAGAGCCCCGCCTCAATACCCGCCCCCAACAAACCTAGTGCCTCATTCACTAACGCTGCATGACCGACAAACTCCCCCAAATTCACATCGAGGGCTTCCAACTGGCACCCGCCGCTCTCACTCCCCTCTTCCTCACTTGCTCTTTGTCTGTCTAGGAGCCCTCTGAGGAAGCTGACCACTGTCGTTGCACCCTGAAGGGACAAAGTGCGGACAGAGGGGAAGTCTCCCGCAGCCAGTGCACGAAGATCCTCGTCGTATGCCTTGTACAACTGAAGCTGCACATCCTCCAGAGAGGAGGAAGAGGGGTTTTCACGGAGGGCATTCAGGAGGAACGACACACACCGGGGGGATGGGAGGCAGACCCTCAGGTGCCTCAACTGAGGAATGTTATCGAGATTGAGGGCGCTTGTTAGAAGGTCCAGAAAACACTCCTCCCCAACTGTCTTCAAACGCCCCCCCAAATCTAAAGTCCGCAAATTGGAAAAGATCCCCTTGCTTGATAAGTCAGCCAAGTGTTTGAGGGAGGCATCGGTGAGGCCGCAATCCCGGAGAATCAGCGCTTGGAGGCAGGGCAGACAGGAGACGGACAAGGCGGACACCAGAGGCCCAAAATGCCCAAGCTGGTTCCCCGACAGATTCACCGCTCTCACAGAGGAGAGACGTGTTTCCTCCAGTGCTTTGCAGAGCACTTCGAGCTCCTCCCTTTCTATTCCCGTCTCCTCCAGATTCAGAGCCAAGAGAGACGATGCCCTGCCTGTCCTGATCTCTTCTGACAGTGCACCAATGCCCTCCAGACCCAGAAGGTTGCCTGCAGGAGGAAAAGAAAGAGGGTCGTGTCACGTGACATGAAACCTGATGAGAGATTCTTTCTGCACGCCGTTCTCCCTCAGGGATTCTGTCCGTCGTTCTCGTGCCTCAATCATCGGAAAGCAAGCTGATCAGTATTGAGGACACGGTCTCATTGAGAGCAAAATTAGAGACTTTCTCGACTGGCTGGGAGGTCTTCCTGATCAAAAGGAAATGACATAACAGGACTCTCTCTCTCTCTCTCTCTCCCTCACACACACACACACACACACAGACACACACGCACACACACACACACACACGCACACACACAGAGAGAGAGAGAGAGAGAGAGAGGGGGGGGGGCAGTGAAGCTTCTTCCAGACGGACCACTGCAGCAGAGAGTCTCCAGTCCTGGGAGAAAGAGAGGGAAAATCCTCTGTGCTTCCTCTGGGCCGATCGAGTTCTCTGAGAAGCAAAGAGAGCAAGCACATACATTGAACATGTGCAGACATACATACATGCTTCACATGGAGGCCATGACTCCATTCTTTTTCAGCACTCTGAAGCTCGTGTGAGGAGGGGTTCATTCTACGATTGCGACAAAATCCCAATGTATCGCTGTTCAGACGCTTCCCCGCCGATCTTTCGCTGGACTTTTATTTCTTTCTCCCCAGCAGCACTCTCCACAAACGCTTTCTTGTCGTAAAAAAGCTTGCAAACCTGTAGCCGGCCTTCTGCGTGCTACCACTCACTTGCAAATGTGATTCTTTTGAGTCTCGGCATGCTCCCCCCCTTCTCTCTTGCTGCCCCCAGACGTCGAAGAAATTGGAGGAACAGGGGAAGTCCAGATCCCTTCACGGCCACGGCATCTGAACATAGCGGTGCATGGGGGAAGCGAGAAGCTGACTAGGCTTCACTCCCTCTGCACCTTTTTTCTCGAATGGACACTTTAGAGAGTTTCTGTTGCTCACGAAGCAGAAGGGACCTCAAGACGAGTCAATCAAGTCCAAAACACTGAAAAGGCAGAGAAGGGGGCGGCAGACACGTGCATGAAGAACATTAACCGAAAAGAGAGAATTAAAAAACAAGTCACCCGTTCGGCTGGCAGCCTCCACTGACTGACCCAGTTCCAATTCTTCAACGGAGACTGGAAGAGAATTCAGCAGAAGATGAAGTTTTCCAGGAGCAATTCCAAAAGTTCCTGAACGGAGGGTGGGGCACATGCACACACACACACACACACACACACGCATTATACTCACAGAGAGAGAAGGGAGAAAGAGAGGGGGAGAGAGAGAGCGAGAAGCAAGAGAGACTTGATGGCTGTCAGACAAAGCAGAATTAAGGAGAATGGACGAAAAAAGGGGCACCCGCATCTGCGTTCGCTGTCATTTCTGTTCACTTCTTTGCTGATTGCGATCCAACGGTCTTCGGCTCATTCACTCAGCAGCCCTTAGCTAGGCCTGCGCGATCTTCCCTCTTCTCCACTTATCGGCAGGAAAATGCAGTGCGCCGTTGATTCTGACCGGCATGTCTCTGACCCGCCGTCGGACCGACCTCTGAGATCGGTGCTGCGAGGAAGCTCGAGAGTAACCTTCCCGAGAGCACCGAGCTGCACGCACAGAGGAGCAAGTCGTACTCTATGGACAGATAATGCAGGGGAATTGTATGGAGACAGGAAAAGCGAGGCGGGGAAAACAAAGAGCGGCCAAGCGACGAAGGAAAAAAAAGACAGATACAGTAAAATGCGGGTGCGTCGGTAAGGGATAAATCGATCTGCACTTATATACAATAGAAAGGTGCGCATGAATTGAACAATCTACGCTGCTATACACTTTGAAATCCCATTCAGTTTTTTTCTCCTGAAGCTGGACGGAAGGGGGATCGACTCCTGCAGGACAGACAAAGTATGCGAAAGAAAAAAGTGTCTGACCTTTCTGTAAAGAAAGAAACATAGCCAGGCCACGCCGAATGACCTTCTCTCCTTTGCGAGGGCGGATAGTACCTGCGAGGAAGCCAAGGCAAAAAGAATGAAAGCAAAAAGGCCTAGACGGCTGGCAGACCGATCTGATTGAAGAACAAAAAGACAAAGCGGAGATTGGAAGAGACAGCTGAAATCAGAACAACCTGGTTGTAGACGGATACATAGAAAGACCGACAAAAGCGCGTCCTCACAATTTGAACAGGTGCAGCAAGCGAATGCAATGCAATGTATAGAACCAAGACGCAGACAGGAACAGGGAAGCCATGCATGCAGAGAAACTTACTGACTTGAGAAGTTGGACGCAACTGCAAGAGGAAGCGACACAAACCATCATGGCAGTTCTTTTCCTTCTCCCCCTGCCTTTCTCCGTTTTCCGCCCGTACACATGCACAGCTATCGTCTGGAAGCTGGTCATGTGCCTCTAATTTTGTTTCGTCTTCCTTTTGCGGCGTGCTTGCTGGTGACATCTATCTATATAGGTTCGACGGCACATGCAATGTCATGCATGTAGCGCAGACGACCGGAGAAACTCTGATCGCTCTCAACAGAACTCCAGCCTCCGACGTGAAATGAACGTGCTAGTCTGCCTTGTAAACTCCCAGCCTGTGTGCGCGTGAGGTCTGCGAGCCCACCAAAACACTCAGAGATTCCAAAGTGCTGATTAAAATTATTTTTGTTGAACCTTTAATTGTGGGACTTTTGCAGCTCTCATGCATTAATTGACATGCATGCAGGAAGGTTTGATGCACGCAAAATCTACGGCAGCTGAGGGGGCACTTAACAAACTTCTGCGAGTCGCAAAGACTTGCAAGGTCATTTCGATCGCTTTCCGGGCCATTCGCACGGAGTGCGTCACGTTCAGTTTGAAAGTCAGTCTGACAAAGGTCAGACATTTGACGATCTGCCAAGCAACGCAGCGTTCTTTGCTCGATCGTCTTTCTTTCTATGTGCATGTATATGTGTGAATACATATATACATACACGTGTGTGTCAATGAGGTCCTCCTGTTGCAGGCTCCCGACTGACCTGTGTATGTTTTTCAGCTTCAGCTCTTGTCTTTTTCTGCAATCCAAAAGCGAAGCTCAATAGCAAGTGGGAAAGCTATATATATAGCTGTTGCATGCAAGAGAAAGTGGGAAGGCACACTTGAAATGAGTCCACCAAAGTACCACGAGGTTCTCGTCCCTGAGTCGGGATCGAAAATTCCCTTTCACATTCCGTCTGCAGCTGAAGGTGTCGGCGCACTCCCGCCGAATTTTCTCCCCGACACTCCCGCAGACTTCTCCGTTGCCTTCCGGTTTCGTCTTGACGGCCCTCAGCGGCCGCACGCAGGCCTCGTCACCAAGTGCTGGATGCCCTCCAACGAGCAAGATGGACATCGCGTATTTCGAGGCTGGAAAACGTATGTGACTCCTGAAGGGCAGATTGGAGCCATCGCAGCGGGTAACCTGGACTTTTACGCCGGCTTGAGGACTCCCTTGTCCCAGCCAATTTTGGACGGTCGTTGGCATGACGTGGTGCTTTCTGTGAGTAGCACGAAGATGACAATCTGGTTGGACGGTGTTCCGACTCCCGAAGATCCAGATGTGTGGGGGAAGAAAACGGGGGCGCGGTGTCAAAACAATACGGAATTCGGGCGCATCTCTTCAGACGGCCCTCTTTTGATCGGGTCCGACTATCTGTATGGAGAAGAACGGTACCTGAAGGGCGAAATCCCTGTTGTTCACATTTATTGCAAAGCTCTGGAAGACGCCGATAAAGTGGCGGAGTCCACACAAGCTCTCCACGCCGTGTCTGAGTCAGCCCAACAAGCTCAGCCTGTCCCCCCCCCGTCAAACACAACCCCAGAGGCAGAGGGCGCAAGGGGTGCTGACAAGAAGAAGACACCACCGGAGGACTCCATGTCTGCCAGGCAGTACCTGGACGCAACGGTTGTGCCCACGCTCTTGCCAGCAATGAACGAGGTGGCAATGCAGAAACCTGAAGACCCTATCGAGTTCCTGGCGCGCTATCTCCTACAAAATAACCCTTTAAAAAAAAACGGCACAAAGAAGAAGTGAAGAAAAGAAAATAAACGTACGCATAGTGGCGGAGTCTCCTCCTTTCTGATTCAGCTCCGGTGCACGGGAAGCCTGGCGCAAGCATCCGATTCATCTCAGACTCATCTGTGTGGCCGCCGCACTGGCCGGTATATCTGTATAGCTGCAGCAGCGCCACCACATCTAACTACATCCCTTTTAGTTGCATGCATATGAACCATTGCTATCACTACTTTGACCTAAATTTTGAGAATTACTACATGGAATCAGAAACTAAAACTGTAAATAATCTAATTTTCTCTTAAACAGTAAAGTTTAAGTTACTGTCTAGGCGCCGGGTAGAGAAAAAAAAAAAAAGATCCCCCAAAACCCTTTACTTTTTTTTTTTTTCTGTATCAGTCAAACAACTGTTGTTCAAGTGTTGTACAAGTGTTGTTTGCTAGGTTGTTTGTGTGTTGCACAACTGTTGCTAAGTGTTGTTCAGGGTTGAAAAGTAAAAAAAAAAGAAAAAAAAAAAAATCTCCTCAAATCGCTTGTTTTTTTTTCTTTTTTTTTCTCTCTAACCGGCGCCTAGGTTACTGTTTAACTTAAACTTAAATATAAAAGAGACAGTTCCAATATCAAACTTAATTTTAATAATAATTGGTATATAATTTAACTCGATCTAAACCTAACTCTGGACCAGACTAAAAACAGTTTTAAAAAGACGATAAGGAAACAACGCGCATAATTAAATTTAAATAGCACATACGGTTAATATTCTTAGTCTATCACTAGGTCTATCATTATTTCGGTTGGTATTTCTACAATGATTTACATACCATAGCATCTATATAGACTTGAACGTATTGTGACGAATCATAATGTTGATCAGCTTAAACGCTGGACATTACATATATTGTTTTTTTAAATTTTCAAGTTATGCATGATACAGATTGAATTAAATAAAATTTCTACCTACAGATTTCTAGACAATTTGCTAAACAATTTGCTTTAATACTGAAATTTATGTTTACGAGGTACTTTCAGACAGCAGGATTGATCAGTTAGATTCTAGGTTAGAGAATGTATTTAAATTTAAAACACATTCATTTGAATATTTTTTTTCCCAAACCAAAACAGTTCATTGAATTATTCGCTGAAACAGACGTGATGAAGCTCTATTCACTTTTCATCTACAGCTCTTCAAGTTGCTCTGCCAGGTCTGCGTCTTGCTGACTGAGGCCGAGCCCTTCTTCTCCCCGATGCACTCAGATTCCCGTCCTCCCCCCCTGCTATCGCACCCAGAGAAGATGAAGGGGAATCCAAGAAAGCCGATAGAGAGTCGAGCTTCTTGTTTTGGGTTTCATTCTCTGAAGGATTCTGATTCTTCGAAGGGGTGTCGAAAAAGGCCCAAAAAGGTTTTTCGTCACTCACAGGAGCATCCTGCTGTACCTCGATCTTCTCTTTGGACTGCGAAGGAGAAGGAGAATCCTCCCCAGCTCCCCCTTTTCTAACAGGATCTATGTCAGCCACAGGAGAAGGCTGCTTGTTGTTTGACTTTGAAGTTTCAGGACCTGTCCCCTTTACCCTTTCTGAGCCTTCCTCATCCACATCAATTTTTTCGTCTCCCGACTCCGAGTCAAAGGAAGACATCGAAAAATGACGCACAGGACTGTCCTGACGAGCTAGGCCCCCCCCCATAGAGGGACCAAGAGGGATGAGTGCCTTGAGGGACCCTGAGGGACTCTGGGCAGGGGGGGACTCAAAGTCACTTCCAAACTCCTCCACCTCCATTTCCTCTACTTTGGACTCGTCAGGAGCCGCAGCGTCTTCTTCTTTTTTGTCTTCTTGTTCTTTTTCGGGTCCTGCGGCAGTGTTTGGGGGATCTGCAGGTGAGGAGACAGGGACGTCGGGTGAGGTGTCTGTCTGGCCTTGCTGTTTCTCGCTTCCGTTTTCCGTCTTCTTCCCTTCTTCCTGCAAGGCCTTGGTGGGGGGATCTGAGGAGAAGACAGTCCAAAAAGGGACGTCTGGTTTCTGAGGAGAAGAGGAAGAGAGAGGATTCTCCTGTGCGGCGTGTTCTTTCTCTGTCTGCTCTTTGTCTTGTGTTTCAGCCTCGACGGCTGCAGAGGGTCTGACGGGAGACTGTTGTTGAAGGTGTGCTGTACGATTGGGGGAGGGGGTGTCTTCAAGAACTTCAACGTCAGAGGGGGTCTGGGCCTCTGGGAGGGAAAAGTTGTCTTCTTCTTCCTGATCATCGGGGGGAGGGGGATTTTTTGCCGACTCGTTTTGTTGCAGTGGGAATTCTTCGTCTTTGGAATTTTCTTTTGATTCGGCTGGGGGAGGGGGACTGTCTTTAGCATCTTCTTCTCCTTTTTCATTTGTTTTTTCATTTTCCTCTTCTTTTTGCTGTGGCACTGGAAGGCCCCCAAATGCGTCAAAGAACGTCGCACTGGAAGGGGTCTGGGCTGGGGGGGCTTTCTCGCCTTCTTTCTTTTCCGTCTTTATTTCGCTCCCATCTCTTTTATCCTCAGCCTGTTTCTTTTCTCCTTCTCCGGACATGTTCTCTTCTTTTTCCTTTTGTTCCGAACAGTCCTCCTCATTCTTGTTTGGGGACTCTGAGGGGTTAGGGAGGGAGGTGCTGAAGAATGACACAATGTCCATCGGGTCCTTCTCTTTCCCTTTCTCTTTCTCCTTCTCGTCAAGGTCCCCTTCCTTTTCTGCCATTTCGGTTGTTCCATTCTTTTCCAGCAGTTTCGCTCTTTCCTCCTGCTGCCCTTCATCGTGCTTCTTGTCAGCTTCTTTTGAATGTTCTTTTTCTGGTGGCTGCACACCAAAGAAGGCAAAGATGTCAGTTGGCTTCTCTGCAGGAACTTCTGCTTCATCTGCCGCCCCATTCTCAGGTGCCCTTGCTGCGTCCTGCAGCCCGCTATTCTCTTCTTCTCCCTTCTGATCCCCTTTATTCTCCGTCTCGTCTCTTCCTTTCTCATCCAGAGATCCCCCCTGCCCTTTCTTTAAAAACGAGGCCGGATTGTCTTTGCCTCCTGCAAGCACAAACCGCAACAAATTTCCTTCAGTTACTGACCGGCTTCGCTTACATACGCAGACTACTCTCACATACAGGTGAACAGCCGGAGAGATAGGGCTAGGTGTTCCTTTATCCAATTTTTCTCTCGCAATACACCCAACACAAAACTCCTTGAAGAAACAGAAACAAAATCAGCACTATATCAGAATATTCAACTCACTTATCTCCAATCCACACTCACGCACGCACATGCAGCCGCAAGCCAGGTAAAAGAACTATCGCGAAACAAAGATAGAAAAAAGGTTTACTCCCCCATCTCCCTCGATTCCAGATCCCTGCAGTCAAACTTCTCTTCAGCCCCCCCCCCGTCCCACTGACCCACCTGAGTTTGTTTGATTGAGGGATGATCGAACCCGAACAGGGGGGGGGAGCTCATCTGAAGAGCCCTCCTCATCCTCCTTCTCTTCATCCTTTTCTTCCTCCGTTTCTTTTCCTTGTGTTTCTTCCTCTCTGTCTTTTTGAAGCCCCATTTCTTTCTCTCTGTTCTCTTCCTCTTCATCATTCTTCTTCTTCGGTTCCTCCCCGTCCTCCTTTCCCCCCTCTCCTTCTCTTCCCCTGTCTGTGCCTCCCTGTATCCACGACACCCCCTCGCCGTCGCCAGAGAAGGACACCACCTCTTCTCCTTGAGGATCAGGGAGACGGTGGGAAGAAGAGGAGACGCCCTCAGGACCTTCCTTCCGGTCTCCTCTCAACACAACCGCATTTGGAGGCATCGAATCCTTCTCCTTCTCTGCTTCTGCTGTCGTCTTTCTCTCCTTCAACTTCCTCAACATTTCCCCTCTATGCACTTCTGCTTCCTCCCTTGCCTTCTCAGCCTCCTCTGCTCTTCTCTTAACCCCCTCTCTGACCATCTTCTCGATTGCCGTGAACACAACAGGGGTGATCAAGAAGAACAGTGCGCGACAGAAGGCAGGCTCCTCTCGCACCTGGGAACGGAACCTGTGTCCTTCTAGAGCTTGCCGAAATTGGACTAACGCAACAGGCACATGGAGAAGGGACGCGAGACGGAAAGGGCCCCCCTCTCTCTCCCTCACACGAGCCCGAAACCTCACCCCCGACATCTGCTCAGCCTTCCACAACAGATCCCAAACCCTTCTGGATCGAAACGCGTCCACATGATCACGTGGTGTCTCTCCCACTATGTTCTCCACACCCGGACTTGCCCCACACGCCAACAGCATCCGGACAAGAGACAGACTCCCCACACTCGCGGCACAGTGCAGAGGGGTGCTCTTATCAGTCGGCCGATGCAAATGGACAGAGGCCCCTGCCCGTATCAGGGAGCTGCAGTGTGCATCTTTCTGTAGCCCCACAGCCCGGAAGAGCGCGGTCGCACCTCTGAGGTCCAAATCGTTACACGGAGCTCCGTATTCGAGAAGCAGATTCAGACACGCCGTGTCATGAACCAACACAGCCAGATGCACGGGCGTGCCCTGATGAAGAGGCTCAGGCTCTCTCCTTGCCCCCCCCTCAAAGAAGCGACCCCCGTCGGCCCCTGCTGCCAGGAGAAGCTTCACCGACGCGGCCTGCCCTGCCAGTCTGCATCCATCCATTCAGACACACACCCAAAAACGAAGTCATTCAAACACATGCCCAAACAGAATTAACGTAAAAAAGGGGGCCGGGTCATTCTGCAAAGGCACTCCTTAGAATACCGAGGCCAAGAACAGAGCTTCCACTCTAAGTGATCACAATGACTGACTCACGCATTTGACATCCACAATGAAAACAAGAACTATCTGATATATATTGCGAAAGAAAAAATAAATTGACACACATGTATATGCAGATCAACAATACATACAAATCAACATACAGTGCGTAGTGGAGGGGGGTGCTCCCTGTGAGATCCTCCAGGTCGGGGCTCGCGCCTCCGTCAAGCAGCAGGGAGACCCTCTCTGCCCCCCCTTTTTGTAGGCGTGCAGCCAGATGCAGAGCAGTGAGGCCGTCTCTGTCAGGAGCGTCGAGGGGCAGATTGTAGTCGATGAGGAGACGCAGACAGTCGAGAGACTGATTGAATGCGACTGCCCTGTGTAGTGCCGTTCTGCATCTGTCGTCTGTCGGAAAGGCTACTCCAGAGTCCATGGAGAAGAATCAAAGGGTCTCCAGTTTCACTGCTTTAGGAAGAGTGCATGCATTTGGAGATATATATTCCAAGAAATAAGACAAGAAAGCAGAGGGATAGGATTTAAGGCCTCGATCCTGATGCTGATGAAAGAATCAAAGCTTGGCGGAAGAGCGGGCCAATGAACACCGAGAGATTCCGGTTGGGATCAGCAAAAGCGTTGATTTCCAGTTTGTGACTCACATGCATGCTGTTCTGTTGTTATTGTCACTCTTGTTTTTTGAATTGGCGTTGCCTTACTTCGTGCCTTCCCGGCGTCGGCCCACACCGCACACTCGAAGAGCGGTACAAGCAGGCCGAAATGTCAGATGTCGCCGCACTTCCTGACGGTTTCTCCGCCAGTTGCAATGGGTCAAAATTAAATGCATGCATGCAATTATTACACGCGTGCTAATTGTTGCTTGCAAGCAACAGCAATGGGGCGCGATATTATCGCTTTCATCGATCGCCTTTTCACTTTTTATTTCGTGACGGTCTTCTGGAGGAAAATCGCTGCCATGCATCATTGTATTCATGCACTTACTTGAGAGTGAGTTAAGTGATGCCGCGGGTCAATTTCCGGCCGGCAGGGGCGATTGAAGTTGATGTAAAAGAGAAACCAGGAAGAAAAAAAAAACGCGATAGAGAGGCAGGCAGAGTCACAAACTAAGGGTGGATATGGGGGTGGGAGACTCCTGTACAGGAGATGCCCTGCAAGCCGCAGCCCCGCAGGCCGAGAGTCTGCCACAATACAATACAACACAAGAAGGAAATAGCAAAGTTGGGAGTAAGGGGGGTAAGGGATGGGGAGGGAGATGAAACAGTCCAAGCAAGGTTGATGGACCACTACTACAAGCTCTTGTCCTACACTCTGCAGCGTTTTGTCGCAGCAAACCTTCTGTCCTCCATCCACAGCAGGGGGGGCACAAGGGGCCCTTTCTAGCCCGAGAGTCTTCTCGGGAGGGAAGTGGCCGCGTTCTCCGGGTCTTTTAACCAGGAGGATGCAAACTGAAGGAATTTCTTTGGCAATGCGAGAAGACAGAAGACGGATGGGTAAAAGTGCAAGCAAATGAATTGGAAAAGTTTGGGGAACTGAGTTTAAAGAAAGAGTTTTGATGGGGTGTTTAAAGCAGGAGTTCTTTGAAGGGATAGAAGACGTGCGGGATGTACCTCTGCACAATTAAAGTCTTTCTGATTAAAAGGGTAGCCTTTTTTCAATGAAAGAACTGAAGTGTTTCGAAGGTTCTGCCCTGCATCCTCTCTGTCTTTTTTCTCTCTTTTTTGATTGTCCAACGTGTTGTGAAGCCGCAATTGATCAGCTGTATTAGGGTAATCGAAGTTACGCTTATTTTTGTTACTGGTAGTCGTAGGATGAAACAAATCGACAAACTAATTTAGATCCGCCTCTCATATATGGGGATGCAGCATACATGAAAAAACCCTCAATCATCAATATAATATAATACAATAGATTAGGGTAGATTAGGAAGAAACTGGCCTAGGTACGATACCCAATGCCGTGCGAACTAACGGCCGGTATGCTGGGACGTGCTATGCATCCACGAACCCTCGGTTAAAAACTTTGTAGTCATGCACGATCGAGTCGCCGATAGTCGCCGAAAGGCTCAACAAAACCCCCATGCAATTTTTGGGGATCTATACACAAAACCCTTAACACGAGAATATACGCAGTCAAGCGATACAAACTCACTGTCTGGTGAGAGATCGAGAAAGGACACACACAGACTTAATCACTTTTATACTGGCATTTACATATACTGGCAGAGAGTTTGAATGGGTGTGCTCTGTCTCAGTTCGATGACCCATCTTTGAAGGACCAACCAACCAAACAAGCAGAGACTGAACCATGCGAAGCACTCAAACCTGCCGTCAGGACTGAACTTCCTGACGTACCCAGCTGCAGGTCGGATCTTTTGTCGCACTGGCCACAGACAGAATGGAGGAGTCCGAAGAGAAGAGGTCCGGGGTCGGTGCACGCACTTCCTTTGCCGGCCTCTCCACGGGGACCTTCAACGGATCCCTGCTGGACGAGTCGAGCATCTCCGACCCCTCCGCCTCCTCTTCAGCCTCAGCAGCCGCAACTGCCAGACAGAAGGAGAAGGAACCCGAAGAGTCCAGGGAAGGGGTCGTGCCTCTTCTTCCAGCAGCAAATCGTCCCTCTGAACTGAACACAAGTGGTGCCACTAGTATCAGTGTGGACTTTGAGCACCTCACCGACGCCGTCGTCGAGGAGCTTCCCATCTCACAGCCGGTGTTCCTCAGAAATCCTGATGGGAGTATGGCTGAAGGTGAGACAATGCTTGCACGGATACATCTGAATGATCCCCCCATGGTAGTATCACCTTTCTTCCTTCGACATCTTTTCACATTTCACGCTGGAGTCAGGCTTTCTTCACACTTCCATCATCAATCAACAACCAAAGCAAGGGAAGGGAGAGACTTGCAGAACCAACCCTCTGGAGACAAGGGAACCAGACTGACCGTAATGATGCTGTTGCCTCCCCTGTCTCCACAGGTCCTCCCTTTATTCCCTTACCAAATAGAGAGAAAACCCCCCCAACCCAATAAATCTAATCCCCTGATTGCAGGTGTGCCTCCAGGGTACAAAGACAAAACGCCCCCACGAACCCCCAGACGCACATACTCCTTCGACACCTTCCCGTCAGTTGTTCCTTTTCAAATTTCTGTCCGAAAAAATCAGTCAGAACAGAAAGATTCTGGTGCTTTTTTCTCTCGAGCTTTGCCCTATCTTTGCCTCTCTGTATCCCCTCATCATCCCCTTTGAGGCGTCTCCCCCGATCCCTTTTTGTTCTTCGCAAAGTGCTCCTTCCTCCCAGTCTTCGACTTCTCCCCCCCACTTTTCCGTTTTCATCTCCCCCTCTTCCCTCCACACACCTCGACACTCTCAACCACCCCCCAAATCGCATTTCCTCCCACCTCTGTGTTGTCTCACACACGCATCCCGCCAGTCGACAAGCCAATGCACCAGCTGCCTGTGGTTGTTCACTAACTCACCCACTCATTTCCCCACACCCTCACTGACTGACGGAACGAACGAATGAACAAAGAACCGACCGACCAACCGACTGCATGCATGTGCGCCTGTCTGTCTGCCTGCCTGCCTGCAGATGGCTGGAGGATGTGGACCCCTCGATGGTCACAGAGGAGATGACGGAGGTCAGGCAGAGAGGGATGGGATCTAGGCAGGCAGTCATTTGGAGGAGTGATTGTGCATGGGGAATGAAATGGACGGGAGGGGGTGGAGAGGTCATCAAGGCAGGTTCGTTGATTCTGTCTCTGGGGTTTGCTGATTGATCAGGCAGGCAGGCAGGCAGAAGGGTAGATAAAGGGACACGTGGACAGGTCACTTACTTCTCCTTCGTTTCTCTTCCTTGTCGTCCTCCCTCCCCTAAAAGAAGAAACGTGACGACGCACTCTTTCCTTTATACACTGAATTCACGGCGATTACTCTGTCGGTGCATTTCACGGCCTACAGATCAATTGGGCTGTCGTGACTGCAAAATCCAAGGCCCACCACCACACGACCGCTTTCTTCGATAACCGATTGAAGAGCTTCAATGCTCCCTTCCCATTTGATTGACTTCTTCCTTCTCTCTTCCTTTTGGTTGTTGATGAAACGGCTGTCTGTGTACATGCAGGTCTACCAACGTCACGAGCGTCTGTTTGTGACCCTCCTGATGCTTGAACTCGTCGTGGAGGCGGCGTTCAACTCCCTCTACATCTTCTACGCTCAGTACTCAGTCAGAGAGGTAAGTGGGTGCTTGGGTGCGTGAGTGGTTTGGAGACCTAGCATCAATCACGTTGTATATGACACACAACAGGCAGACCTAAAATTGCTTGGGCTTCTGTCTCGTGTGTGTGCCGGCAGACTCTGTGCAGTGATGCTCGTCAGGAGGGGGCAGTAGAGGAGAAAGGAGAGAATCTGGGGGAACAGCGATCTCAAGTCCTCTACACTTTGGCATAGAGTGGCAGACAGGAACCCATCTTAACGTTTTTATTGTGAAGGTCGTGATGCTCTAGACACTAACGTACGAAAGTGCTAGCCAAAACGGAGCGATGTCGTTTCCAACATGCCCGTTTGCATTGGACGTTGCACATGCACCACAGAGCCATACATGCAATTGCCAATGTGAGGTGCGCATAGTTGTCTGCGTGTGCATTTAATGAAAAGCTAATTTGCATTGTTGCGTTGCGTTGCGTTGCAGGTGGCGATGGTGTACCACAATTTGACCCCCCAGAGCCTTTGGAACATCTTCTACATCTCCTTCGCGTTGGAGATGGTCTTCCTAGTCGCCTACTATGCGTCTGGTGAGTGTGAGAACATGCAGTCTTATCGATCTGCCCTGATCAATCAGACTACTTTCTTTGTGCTGGTACTGAATGGTTCCTTTTTTGTGTGGGCGTGGGGGCCTTCCCATCTATTTGCTTTCTCGCGTGGGACCAGGAGAGACGCGCTTCTTTTCTGCCGTCTCTTTTCTGCTCTCTCCCTCAACCTCTCTTGTCTTTTCTTGTCTCTTTTCAACCTCTTCTTCTGTCTCTGTCTGCGTCCCCTCCCTGCAGGTTTTGCGGCCGTGGTCTTCCACAAACCTCAAGTGAGTGGGTGGGGCGGTGGTTCAGCAAACTTTTCCCCTAGCTGCTTTGTGTCCGGAATAAGATTTACTTTTCTGCAGGATGATGAGAGGAGGGAGAGCGAATGGCTTCCTTCTTTGATCGTCTGTTGCACTTTGCTTTTGCTCTCTTTTGGTCCGCCGCGGGCTTGTGCTCTCCCTCTCTCTCTCTCTCTCTCTCTCTCTGTCTGTCTCTGTTACTTTCTTGCCTTTCTTTTCCTGATGAGCTTTGGCGGTCCAGTTAGTGAGTCGAGGTCCTCTTTCTTTTGTTTTCCTTCTCTGTCTCATTCAGTCAAAGTCTTTTACTCTCTCCTTGCCCTGTTTGTCGCGATGTAATTGTTCGCTGCGTGGTTGCTCTCTCGGTGTGCCTGTCTGTGCGTGAGTCAAAGAGATGACACTGAGAAGACAAAAGAAAAGAAAAGTCTTTTGATCTGCATCCGTGCCTTTGCCTTTGTCTCTGGTGGCAGTATCTGAAGATGTTCTCGGGCGTAGCTCTCTTCGGGATCCTCGGGCAGGTCGGTCTGAATCTCGTTCTCTCGTTCTGCGCGCGTGCCTGTGTGTATGCGTGTGCGTGTGTGTGCGCGCGTGCGTGTCGTTGATGACTGACCGATGATTCCTTGTTTCGATGTAGGGTCGCACTCCTCTCTTGTTCTTCTTTATTTTTTCTTGTCTGATCGTGCTTGTTTAATGGTGGGTATCGGAGTGCAAACAAGGGGCGTGAATGGGCAGAGGGAGAGGGGGGGAGAGAGAGAGAGAGAGAGGGAGGGAGAAACGAAAAAAGGATCTCTTTGCCTTACCACTCTCTTGCGAAGATTTTTTGGGCTCTATCAGCTCTCTGTTTTTGTCCGACTTGTTGAAATCACTGCATAGCAAAATGGGTGTTGCAGTAGCTGAAATGGAATCGTGTTTGTTCTACTGTTCTTGTCTCCGTGCTTTTCTGCATAGAAAGGCAGGCGATAAGTTTCCCTCCCACCACGGAACGAGAAAGACACAAAGAGAGAAGGAAGGAAAGAAAGAAAGAAAGAAAGAAAGAAAGAAAGAAAGAAAAAGAAAGAAAGAAAGAAAGAAAGAAAGGAAGGCAGAAAGAAAGAAAGAAAGAAAGACAGACAGAAAGACAGACGGAGAAAAAACACGAGTGTGCAATCGCAGTCTATCTGAGAGCCTCCCTCCCTCCCCTCCCTCCCTCTGCAGGTGATTCTGGCTTACATGAACAAATTCAACCTGCTCGTCTTCTTCCTCCGACTCATGGCCTACATCTACTCAAAGTCAGTCAGTCAAACGGACAGACACATAGACAAGGATGTGATTCGGGGAGACGCTCCGTCGAATCAACTTTGTGTGTTCTCCGTCCGTGACACTCACCCTTTAAAGCTGAAGACAAGCGAAGCCAGACAGCTGTGCGGTTGCTGATGCGTGCAGTGCAAAGCCCAGATTTGAAATTGTCATCACCAAGGTATCATCTGACTGTCACCACCCCCCCCTCCCCCACTCTCTCCCACTGCAGATTCCTGAAGAACCTGCTGACGACCATGCAACTCCTCCCGAGCTTCTACCCGAACGCTCAGCCGAACGGGGCAGGGGGGGTGGGTGGAAACAGAGAGAGGGACCAGGAGACGGCCGCTGCTGCAGCGACAGCTCTCCTAGCACGGACGTGGTCGCAAGAAAGTGACGGCTTCTTTCCATGAAGAGCTAGGAGAAGGAAGGAAGGAGAAGTCATCGACGGCCGGTGCGTTTTTCGTCATAGAGAGGGACTCTGGTTCCTCAATTGAGTCTGACGGTCGGTCTACGTGTTTGCGACGTGGGTGTACGTGCATTCGTGCATAGATTGAGGTGATTGAAAATCGTTGAGTGCTTTCCCCGGTTGATGTGAATTTATGCGTCGTCGTGCTTTTGTGACGGTCCATAGGAAGAATCAAGGGACGGATGCTGGAACCAGGATCTGATACCAGAGGCTTCTCACCAGCCATGCAACCAACGATCAAGGGATTTATTGAAAGAATTTCAAGCAATAAATTGAACTAGAAATCGGAGTGGGGTCTCCAGTAGTCTCCAGCATCCGCACTTGATTAATTCCGTGAAGTCCGTTCTATGGTCTTTTTATGATTTGATCTGAGCTATAGCATATCGAGTCTAGCATCTGATTTGAATACAAAACTAGGCGTATCACAGAGAAAAAAATATCTGATTAAAAAATTTGAACTAGCCGAACCGTTTGACCCGAACGCTAGACGCTCATTTATGGGCCGATAGCGATGGTGAATGAGTAAGACGCATGGCTGGCGGCCCTTTGAGTCCCCGATAAAGAGTACGAGCCGTGAGGGAAACAATGGAAAGACTAAACGGGGGAAGGTAACGAAAAAAGGGCAGAGAAAGAAGGGAAAAGGACAAGGTCTTTCTTCGTCCTCGTCTTCTTCTTCTTCTTCTTCTTCTTCATCATCGGCACGTGCATCTGCTTCTGCTTCTGCTTCAGCTTGCCTAGCCAGTGAGGGTGTTGTGTTGAAAGAATTGATTTCTGTAAGATCAATAGTGGGGCTCAGAATTGCCACGTTCAACGTGAAAGGTCTCTTAGACAGTGTAGAGAGTGATGGCAGTCTGTTTACCTGGCTTGAGGAGTTTGATGTAGTAATTTTGACGGAAACACGGTCCCCTACGCGCCCTCTTGAATACCCTCTTCACTCAGGCAAAAATTTCTCCCATCAAGAATGGGTTAGACAGCACCTTGGGGGAGGAGGAAGTGGTAGAGGCAGGAAGGAAGCGTTAGAACAGGACAAGGATACCGGGGGGGTCGCTGTCCTAATTCGGAAGTCATTGAGAGGCCGACTAAGGCCTGAGATCAAACTGGTCGGCCTATCCATACTGCGTATGTCATTGCGTATTGGTGGATTCGATGCACACTGTGCAGTACACAGCAAGTCCTCTATTCTGCATGTGTTTGGAGTATATGTGCTACACGGACGGTCTACTGGGAGAGGGGAGGCAGGCGGGGATCCGAGCCACTGGGAGCGCCTGACAGATGTATTGTCGGAAGTTCCTCTAGGGGAAAGGAGAATTGTGACTGGTGATTTCAACGCTCACATCTCTGATGAGCTGCCAAAAGGAATCACTTGGGATAGGGGGGTACAAGATGAGAATGGAATCATTCAGGAAGAGAATGTATCGGGAGTAATCCGTACTTCGTCTTACAACCGAAAAGTTGATCAGCAGGGCCGTTCTCTTTTAAAACTCTATGAACTAACGAATCTTCTCCCTTTAAATGGTCTCTGTATTGATGGTTCTGCCCCTGCTTGGAGTGGGGAAGCACGCTCTTTCTCACGTGACTGCATCTTCCTCTGGAAAGGTAGAGGTCACACTCTGATTGACTTTTTTCTCGTTGATCCCCCCCTCCTTCGTGCTTATACTCACCTCGATGTGAAACAGCCAGCAGAACTGTCTAGGCTCGACCATGCAGCTGTGTCACTTTCTCTGTCCTTTGTTGCTACCCCTTTCATTCCCCCTCAACAGGCTGAGCCAGACAGCAAAAAGAACTCCCTTTTACCTATCCCCCCCCTTCATCGCTCCATCAGATCCACTCCTATTTCAGACGAGGAGCTTCTCCCCTCGGCTGCAGTAGCTGGTCAATTGGCTGAACAGCTATGGCCTGGACTTATGAAAATGGCTTGCGAAGCTGAAAACATTGATCTCTCTTCTTTTCCATCCGCTCCCCCCCCCCCACTGTCTGCTCCCAACTCATGGGAGCAACCGGTGCCTTTGTCTTTCTGTGAACGGGAAAAGTTACTGCTGAAGGAATGGGAAACCACGTTGACCGGTCCGACAAAAGAAATTAAGCGGAAGGACTTGGATGGTCAACAGGGCAGGAGAAAAGTGAGACAAAAGAAAAAGGCCGAATGGTTTGATAATGAATGCAAGGAAGCAGCGACACTTTGGAGGGAAGCAAGGAAGGCGTTGAACAAACTTGTGCAACCATGTGAAAATGAGGGGAGAAGTGGGAGCAGCAGAACGAACGTGGTTGCCTTAAGGCAGACAGTTGAGAGGCAGGCCCGCAGATGTCAGCGATTGCACAACAGGAAAAGAAAGGCGTACGAAAAGCTCTGTGCAGAAAAGGTTGCACTCAAGTTGTCCTCTAACCCTTCAAAGGTCTGGTCATTGAGAAGAAAGCTGCAAAGAAGCAATAGAGAGAAAGCCCCTTCTGGTTCCCAGCCTTCAGTAAAGGACTTTTCCTATCACTGGGCTTCCATCTTCGCTGACTCTCCCTCTGGCAGGGAATCTGCACAAGAAAGTGCTCCTCCTTTCCCTCCTTCGCAGCCAGCCCCACCCGTTTTTAACTCTTCTTTGCACCCTGGCGTTTTTTTATAACTGCATACCCACTCTTATCAGGTTCCCTCTGGCATTCACTCTCCCCTTTTGCCCCTACCAATCCCTCCGTCTCGCCCTTATTTTTGCATAGAAGAAATAAGGAAAGTCCTCCGGTCCATAAAGGAAAAAAAGGCTGCAGGGTTGTCTGGACTCACCCCCAACCACCTTTTCCTATGCTTTCAATATTCGCCTCTTTCTCGTGCTTTATTATTTATGCATTTGAACTTAATTCACTTGACATCCGCTTGGCGAGATGAATGGAATGTAATTAAAATCTGTCCGGTTCTGAAGGGGCCTCCTTCCCCCGACCCTGGTGAATGGCGTCCGATTCATGTTGTCTCACTCTTACCAAAACTCTTTTCTTCACTCCTCTCTGCCCGTCTTACATCGCAAGTGAAGATTGACCATAGGCAGTTGGGTTTTCAGCAAGGGGTAGGAATAAGAGAAGCCATTGGAGCACTTACTGCGCTGATGCAAAAGGCAAAGAAACGAAAGAAGCCCTTGTTAGCATGCTTTATAGACTTCAGCAAAGCTTTTGACTCCCTGCCCAGGAATGTTTTGTTTGAAGTTTTGCTGAAGTAAGGGGTGAGTGCAGTCGATGTGAAAATGATTCGGACAATGTATATAAATGTGTACGGAAGCATGACTGGCAGCCTTTTTATATTCAAAGAAGAGAAAGGGGTGAAACAAGGGGATCCTCTTTCCCCTCTTCTCTTCTTGATTTTCATCAATGATCTGCATGAAAGAGTAAAGGCTTCCGGTCGTGCAGAGGTTCTGCTCGGTAGGGTTGAGTGCGATAGCCTTGGTTATGCCGATGACCTTGTCCTCATTGCTGAGAGCATGTATGACTTGCAGATCAGCTTGAATGAATTGAATTCTTTTTGTGAAGAGAGGGGGCTCACTGTTAATTTAAAAAAGACGAAAATCATGCGTCTGTCCGACTTTTACCCTGCAATTGAAGGCAGGCTTATGTTTGGGGGAAAAGAAGTTGAGAGAGTGGGGTCGTATAAGTATCTGGGTGTTCTTTTGTTCGAAGGGGGAGACTTAAGGGAGGTAATAGAAGAAAGGCTTAGCATAGCGAGTAGACGGATGGGTCATGCAAAGAGCATAGCACTCTCTTTAGGTCGCCTGCCCCCCGCAGCAAAAATTTTGTGTTTATGCACTTTCTGGTTGCCTGTTGCTCTATACGCGTTTGACTGTCTGCCTGTCCGCAAGTCAGACATGGATACATTAGATGTCCTTCAATTGCGCTTTGTCTGTTGGGCTTTGAATCTGTCTCTCTCCTCTTTCCGTATACCTACTCTGTGTGCTGTCGGTCTACTTCCTGCACGTGTGCATGTGTCGATGAGACTTGCTGGGTATTTGACTAACTTAAAACATATTGACTTCAAGATGCCCGCGGGTGCCTGGTCGGCTTTAATGAATGGTGATTGTCCTTCCTCTATGATACACGCACAAAAATTGATTGGGTCGACCGGATTGGAAGAGTTTATGACTGTTAATCCAACCATCAGAAGAAGAAAGAAAGCCACCAAGGTTGGCTGTCTCCTTCTCTTAAGAGCAGTGATCAACCGGGAAGTTGATGAATGGATTGATGGTTGTCTAGAAAGGGCCGCTTCACGGGGGGCGGTTTTGCAGTTTGGCAGAGGCGTCAGAGCGAATGTGTTCCAAACGTCTTATCCTACTGCCCAACATTCGTCTCTCCTCTTCCTTTCCTCTACTTTCCCTTCATCCCCTTCGTCCCCCCGTTTCGTTTCCCTCCCTCGCACTGCGATCTGGTCCTCAGGCCCTTTTTCAGCCTTGCTGTATATGTTGCTTGGTGGTCGCCCCCATGCACCGTACAGAGGGCTGGAAGACGCAGTTTGCCCTGCATGCAGGGGCAAAGTAGACGATCTACTGCACCGGCTGACTGAATGCACAGAAACAAGAGCAGATCGAGAGGCTCTGAATGCAATTGTAGCCGAAATTGAAGCCAAATTAGACAGAGCCCAAGAAAGAGAGAGAAAGTGGTTGCTATCGATAGACTCCACCCCTCTAAAACACGCCACGCAAAGCGAATTGTTGGCACGAATGAAGGTCACCCTGGCACTCAGACACTCACCCATACCGGCCCTGCGACTCTTGCGAAACATCTGTCTGCGCCCTCCATCGTAAGGCCTGCGATTCGATGCATGTGATGGTTACTTACCTCTCTTCCCGTCTCACCTTTGAATGTTCTTTTTCCATCTCCCACGTACATCTCCCGTCCCCCCTCTCCACCGGTCTTCCTGTCTGCCTCTACTGCCTGAGAGTCTCTGTTGCAGTTGTCGTACTCCTCCCACAGAAGGGAAACGGCATCAGCGATTTAGAAAGCATCTTCTAGGTACAGGGTGTTTAAAGTTACAAGAGTGAAGCCCCCTCCCGTTGTATGATGCAGGTCTGGCAAAGGGGTAATAAAGCATTGTCCTAGACTCATGCACTGCATGATGGCCTATAGACCGATTAATAATAATAATGATGATGATGATGATGATAATAATGAGATATATACACATATATACATATTTTTTTTTCAACGGCCTGTAATGGCCTGCAACACTTTGCAACATCCGTGTATTACCCCCCGGGGGAGAGCTTTAGAGAGCGGTATGATTGTTGAACAAGGTCTCAAACAGGGAAGAGGGGCGTAGGCCAGGCCCGCACATGCCCTATATACAGGCCTTATGATGTATACATATCTGCGCACGTTTAGAATGCGGGGGCCTGCCGTCACGCGCCGTTGCGTGTATCGATCCATGCACCTGCTGTCTCTCACAGAAAATTTAATTCAGAAAAAACCAGATTGCTTAAATTTCATTCCAGTGAAAAGATAGTGAAAAGAGACTTCTAGGCTTTAAGTTTTAGATCTATATTTATAATATATTTAATTTAATATGTGTAATTTTATAATAATAAATTTATATGTGTAACATTGTGTATGCATGATCATACTATGATGATGCCAAGCTCAGCCGCGTTCTGTTCCGATAAGGTCGCGATCATCCTTGCATGCGCCCATTAGGCATGCATTCTGACGTGATCACCTAGCTGATCACCCTACAAATTGACACCACTGCACTTACCGCATGATTCACGCCAGCCAGCAGGTGTTGCATCTTAATGTCAAAATGATGATTGCTCTTCATCACGTTCTCCGTTTCGGAGCTTCCTTTGGGTTAATGAATTGCATTGCAGTGCATGGGTTCCCAAACAGCTCTCTCTGAACAAGTCACTCCCCAGTCCCCTTTCTCTCCTTTTCTGTGCGCGTCAACATGCGAGTCGCATTGTTTGATCGGTTGTATTCCTGTCTGTGTGTTTGTCTCTCTTTCTGTCGCACAAGCTTTCTCTCTCTCTCTCTCTCTCTCTCTCTGTGGGTGGGTGGGTGTGCATGCGTGTTTGAGGGCCTGTGTGTCTGGGTACGAATGCGTCTGGGTGATCGACTGTGTGTGTTTCCGTTCCATCTCCTTTGGTCTTCTCTTCCCCAGAGCCATGCACACTCTCTCTCTCTCACACTGTACAAAGAAAAGGAAGGCATGATTCAACCTTCTGTCCGTCTCTTTCTCCCTCCCTCCCTGGGGGCGTGCGTGGTTGATTTCCTTTCCTTGATCATTCATTATGTTAGTAGCCTCTCTTTTCCTTCACCTGAGACAAATGAGGAAGAAAGAAAGAGAAAATTCCCTCTTTTTTTCCGATGCCAGGCCACACCCCTCGTTTTGTTTTCTCATCTCAAGCACGACTTGCTTCTCTGTTCTGTCTGTCCACCTGTCTTCCTGCGCGTCTGCAGGCCTGGAGGAACATACAGAGAGGAGATAGCAGATCCGTCTTCTCTTCTCTCACAGGGTGTTTATTGCATTCTCTTGATGTTCTCTCCTTTATTGCCATTCATTTCTTACCATTCATGCATATTCTACAGAACGGCGAACATTTGTCGCTGGAGTTGGCAACAGCAAAAAGAAACCAGAACGACGCGCGCACGACAGCGACGTCACCGACCGACCAGCAAAAATCCGCAGCACAAACGAAACAAAAACAAAACAAAACCAACAGTTGACAGAAACAAACGTCGACAGAGAGATCGGCCCATTTTGGGGTTCCTTTTTCCCAGTGGCTTTTCGTTTCTGCGCGTTTCCTGTCTTTGTGGATATGTTCAGCATCTCTCTGGAAAATCGATGGAGAAGAACGGATGGCGAAGGGCGAACAAAAACGGGACGGATGAGGAGGCCATCAATACGTTGGGATGATTTCGGATTCCAGTTGTGGGAGGCGGACCCCAGCATGCTTTCAGGGCAGCGCGACTGTCCTTTCAAAAGTCTACATCAGGTGGGGCCATCATCCAGAAAGGGAGGCAGGAAGAAAAGATAAAATAATAATAAGGCCGATTCGTGACTCAGTCAAGTGGACGGGTCGTCAAAGGCGAAAACGAAAAAGAAAACACCAGAGGTAGGTCAGATGCCTGAGATCTTTCCCTGTCAGCCCTCTTGAGTCCAAACAAGGCTACAGATACAAACAAACAGCATTATTTAATGGGACAGGCACGGTTCCTCGTCTCCCCCGGAGACGTCAAAAAGACAGGAACGAATATGCCCGGCAGAAAGAACGGAATCGAATCAATTGATTTCAAATCCAAAAACAAACAAACAAACAAACAAATGAGTATCTAAGCTGCCAGCGTGGTTTGTCTACCCTTCCCCAAATGCATGGCACAGTCAACCCCTCCTCATTTGAACAACTGACCATGCAACACAAGCGAACAACCAGACAGCAAAAAAGTCAAGCAATACTCACGACAAATGTGTGTGCATGTGCGTACAGTACACACTCTTTCTTCGGATCTTCTCTTCTCTCTTCACACCCAATGCCTTCATGCATTTTCGTCCCTGCCTCAATTCCTTGAAGGAAGACCTGCAGCCAAGAATATTTTCACTGAATGCATATTCCTTGAATGAAAATATTCTTGGCCACACCCAATGCCTTCATGCATTTTCGTCCCTGCCGCAATTCCTTGAAGGAACACCGAGAGGGGAAATCCAACCGCACCCTCTCATCTTACTCATCCTCTCCCCTCTTCCTTATTCGATGCTCTCCTCCACGATCTGCTTCAGCAGAGCCCAGCTGCACACAGAACGCGGAAAAGAAAAGAAAAGTGAAATGCCGAACTACGCGGACGGACGAGAAAGAGGACGCGAACGGCGGTGAACCGATACAGCGACACAGGATTACACACAGGACAGACAGTTGAGTCCGGTACTGAGATTGAAGAGAGGCCTCCTTATGCTCAGGCCAAAGTGAGGGAAAGCGGGGGACACACGGGGAGAGAGCCAGCGAAGGAAGCACCAAGGAGAGGAATGCAAAGAATCGGAGAGAAGCCGTTTTTAAGACGACACGACAGACAGGTACATATCCACACAGACAGGCCAGGCAGCCTTCATTGAAGTCGACTCGCTGCATCGTGCACCTTGAGGGTAGGCTGACTGACCGATTCGCATAGGTGAGGTCGTTGGCGTCCTTCACGGGAACAGCGGGAGAGGGCGTCTCCTCCTTCTCCTCTGCTTCCTCTGAAATGCCCTCAACCTCGCCCTCTTCCGTTTCCTCTTCCTGTGCCGCCTCTGCAACCGGCTCCTCCTCCTTCTCCTCCTCCACCACCGGGGTCTCGGCAACGGTTTCTTCCTCGGTGTCCTCTGCCACAGGCACCTCCGCTTCCACCTTCTCCTCAACAGGCTCCTCTTCCAACACGGGAAGGAGGACGCGGGAGGGGGAGGGAAGGGAAGCGAGAAGGGCCTCGAGGGTGTTGTCCTCAGGGCTCATCTGCTGTTCCTCGAAGGGGTTGGAGACGGTGGAGAAGGGGATGGAGACAACTGACTCCTCCTCTGGTTGTTCCTCCTCTGTCTGGAAGACGGGTTCGGGTGTTCTCACAGAGAGGGCCTTGGGGAGCATCTGGATCTCGGGGTACATCATGAGAGGCTCTGCCTGCTTCTGCACGGGAGCGGGACGGGAAGAAGCGCGCTTCTTCTTGGTGGTTTTGGTTTTGGGTTTCAGGGACACCGAGACTGGCTTGGGTGTGTCCTCCATGCCTTCGATGTTGAGTGATCTCCTGGAGGAGAGGGAAGAAGTCTTGGTCTTCTTCTTTGTCTTCTCGGACTTGGTAACCTTCTTCTTGGCTGTCTTCTTGGGTGTCAGCTTAGGGAGCGCTCTGAGTTCGTCAACAAAGGACACAGGAGGGTCCATGGTCAGAGGGGGAGCGTCAGCAAGGACGGTAACGGGTCTGTAGAGAGATGACGAGGGCTGGATAGCCCCTGTCGGCTGACGGAGAAGGAAGGCGCGAGCAAAAGACGCAGAGGCGCCGAAAGCGAGAAGAGAAAAAGACCTCATCTTCCACCGATTGGAAAAAGAAAAAGTACCTTTAGATACGAAACCTTTTGGAAAAGGTAAAAGAGACTTGATCCTTTCAGAAGGCGTGCAAGAAACTGTTGAAGTGGAAGGAAGAGTAGATGACTCAAGGGCACAAATGATCTCTTATGATCGAAAATGTCTTGTGGGAGCACTGCGGAAGTTGTCTTTTCGGCCGAAGGTTTCGATCGTCTCACCCAGGCTCGAGCATATGGCTCGAGCTGGGAAGAAACCGAAAGAAAAAGTAGGAGACGAAATGATACGAAATGAGACGAACAACGTACGGGTTTGTGTCGGAATTTTTGTGCTCAGAAAAAAAAATGCCCTTGCGCGCATGCATGAGCATGCATGGAGACGGGATTTATGGTCGTTCGCACGGAGAAAGTGAGGTTACTGACCGCTATATATATTTTCCCATGATGCAAAACATTACGTGCCCCCCAAGCTCTTTGCGGGGCCCTCTAAACGCGCGCTCACCCGGATTTTGTTCTTCCCGAATTTGCATGGCGCTGAGGTCACTTCATTGAACTACCGTTGTTTACCCTCTGTCCGGACTGTCAGAAGTTCCTTTCTGTCTCATGTCGTGGAATCTGCAGTTGATTGGAAGCCAGTAGACCAGCCTGTCTGCCCAGTGACTGAAAAAAAATTGAAATAAGCTTCAGACACCGGAGACATTTTCCGAAAGAAAAAGCGGGACTGGGAATTTTCTACAGACGCTAACTTGAAGAAGAAGCAGCATGGTGGCGTGGCACGAGCAGGTGAGTTCGCTTCTTCAGTCTACCTCTTTCATTTCTTCTACTTGCCCTGCCTGTATGTGCACGCTTTCTTTCCCCCTTTCCGTCTATGCAGGATCTTGCCAGCGAGGCGGTGGCTTCTTTGACGCACGCAATTCTGTCCGGACAGAGACCCTTCACACTTGACTTGACGAACCACTATGGTGAGAAGTTCTCAGACGCACATGTCTTGGAAGTAGTCGAGGCCCTCCGACAGGGTGGCAGTCAGGCAGTCAGGAGGCTGACAGGGGTGCACCTTTACGGTTTGAAGAAGGTGACTGCCCCTGTTGTCTGCTCACTCTTCAGACTGATCTCCGAACTTCTGGAAGAGGTCAACAACCTCAAGGAGGTGGAGCTGCAGTCCAACGGCTTCCCTCTCACATCTGAGTTGGTCCACCTTCTTGAGACCCTTCTCTGGAAGACAGCGCAGAACACACACCTGGGGAAGGACAGAGTGCCCGTGCCCTTGAACATCTTCGATATGGGCGCAGGCACAAAGGAAGAACCAGAGGCACGGGAGGCAATCGGACGGTGGCCAGCCGTGGTCAGTGCGGTGATGACGATTACCTTGCACGTCTTTCATGTCTCTTAAGCTCTCCGCACTATCACTTCTCGGTAATGAAAGACCCGGCGCCTTCTGTTGTTGAGCTCCCGCTTTCGTCCCTCCCTCCGTTCCTTTGCTCCCTTCCTTCCTTCCTTCCTTCCTTGCTTCCTTCCTTCCTTCCTTCTTTTCTTCCTTCCTTCCTTCCTTCCTTCTTTCCTTCCTTCCTTCCTTCCTCCCTTCGGTCAGTCGGTCAGTCGGTCGCAGCCAAGTTACGCACTTAAATACATGACGCGAAATGTGTGCAGAGAGACATCGCACCCATTGGCGCCAGGCTTGCGCAGAAGCGTTGGCCCCCCGTGCTCCGTCTGGACGCAGCCACGGACGTCCACGTGGAACTGCTCAGAGACCTCTACGGTAGCGCAGAGACACCGGCCGACGCTGCGTGTGCGCTCCAGTCTGTGTCTCTGGGGGGGTATGTGCGAGATGAACTCATGGCTTCATTCTTGCACACTTTGGAGCGCAGAATTGGAGAGGGGGGAGAAGGCGCGTGTGCTTTGGAGAAGTTGGAGTTGAAGAATTGTGTGCATGTCGCGAGGGAGACTGCGAAGGCGGCGTGCTCACTGATGGAGACGGTCTCTGTGTGCAGGGGAGACGGCAATGGAGAGTTTGAAATCGATCTCTCGGGATGCCCCCAACTTCCTTTGGAGGATCTCAATGAGGTGCAGACGAAGGTGGGCATCGAGGGGGGAGGGACGCGTTTGTTTGCGCACGCTGACTGCCCCTGTGCTTACGCCTCAATTTCTCACTTGCTCGCTCTCAGAAGACAACGCAACGAAAGAAAAGAAGGAGCCCCGCATGTAGGTGTTCAAAAGCCACTGAGATAAATTGGGCGAACATTTTTCGGATTAACACACTCTGTCTACCTCTCTGCATGTGCGTGTCTGTGCAGGCCCTCCATCTGTTCAATCGCCTGCCCATTGCTGAGGCCGCCAAGACAGGAAGGCTTCCGTCCAGAGTCACGTTAAAGTTTGGACAGTGGGAGACCCCAGAGATGCGGGTGAAAGAGGCGAGGGAGATCGCCAACGCACTTGCAGCAGTTGATTTCGACAGCGCAAACAGAGACCTGCCATTGCAGAGGGCCATAGCACCTGCAGAGGATGTCCGAGAGCTCCGGCTGATCGGTTTCTGTGACGAGACGTCAGCTTTGATTCTTCCTGCGTTTGCGCTGTGCATGGGCGAGCGCCCGCTTCTGGCGTCGGTCGTCTTTGAACGCTCTCCGCAGGTATCGGGGGCCAGCGTTGAGGCTGTGCGCTCTCTGATCAGTGCCAAGGCTGTGGGTGCAGACAGTGCGTACAGACAAGGGGGAGTGGAGACGTCATCTGACGGTGAGGACAGAAGGATGCTGACACTGGGACTGGATGGGACACGGATGGGAGCAGAGAAGAGGAAATTCCTCCATGAACAGGTCAGGAGTGGGCTGGGGGGTATGAGCTTACTTGGAATGGAGAAGGAGAGAATGTCCATTTCGATTTGTCTGTCGATTTGAATCTTGTGCCCTGCCTCTTTTCTCATCAACGTGCGTGTGCGTGCGTATGTTTGTGTGTGAGAGAGAGACCTTATCATCATCCGTGAGAGGGCTCTCTCAGCATGTGTCGCCATCACTGTGGGCTTGCATGTGTCATCGCTCTCTTTTTCTTTTTCTTTTTTCTCCTCCTCCCTGTCTATCTGCATGCAGTGCTGCGAGTCCCTCCACATCGATCCCCTTGTGGGTGTCCTCTCTGAGGGTCTGTTCCCTCCCTCCATCGTCATCAAGGGACCGGTGCAACCCGACAGCTTCCGCAAAGTGCTGCAGAGAATCCAGAAACTCTCGCACTCGAACTCTCTGGATACGGTCTCTCCAGCACCTACCCCAATGATTGCAGAGGACAGGGAGAGAGAGTCCGTATCCCCCTGTGGGGATGTATCTTGTCTTCGTGAGATTGTGATCGAGAGAGTCGACCTGGGGGATGCAGAGTGTTCCTCTTTTTTTGGATCTCTGTCTGCCCTCATGGCCCTCTCGGATGCAGGGCCTCTCCTCTCTCGATTGACTCTCAGTGGACTCTCCCGTGTGTCTGAGACTTCTCTGGCCTCCCTTTTGGATGTGGTGAGGGAAGCAACAAAGAGGGGGTGTGCGATGGGAAGAAGACAAGGGGGGGTGCAGATGAACTTGGAGTCACGAGCACTCGAGACTGCAGGGGAGGCGTTTGTGCACTTCTACAGAGCGGTCAGTCGGTGCTCTTTGTCTTTCTCTCCCTGCTGCTGGGGTGCGGGGACTCCGGCGTTTTTTTTTTTTTTTTTTTTTTTT
>JAHBMJ010001295.1:96836-114697 GCA_018398765.1 Chromera velia
TTTTTTTTTTTTTTTTTTTTTTTTGCCTCCTGCGTTTCCAACTCTAGTGTTGATTGCCTAAAGCCGCACACATTTTGTATTTTTGTGGTCTGGATTCTCTTCGAGGAGTGCGTCTGAACAGATTCTCTTCTCAGGGGACGCAAGAGAAAAACACACTTTTGATGGCCCTCTCCTTATCCCTTTCTCATGTGTGCATCCTGGATTCTGGTGCTTTTGTTCTTTGCATTCAGAGATCGTTTCTCACTCAGTGCCCTCGCTATACGCGCATCTCTCATTCTTCTCTCTGCTTGCAGGTCCGTGCAATGAACGCAGACGCCCAACTTCGCATTGCTGCCCTCTCTCTGCAAACGGTAGGACTTCCGGGGGCTCCCCCCTTGGAAGTCCTCTCCCTCCCCCCCTCTGCCTCTGAGTCAGCAGGCAAGACAGTGGCAGCCCTCATGAGAGACGCACCCGACGATTCCCTCAAAGGCCTCAAGACCATCAGAATCGTTGAGGACACCGCAGTGCGACCTCTGCCTCCCGCCAACGCACTTCTGCATGTGACAGCGGGGTTTGAGGAAATGGAGACGGATATAGACCCTGTAGCCATCGCAGAAGAACTAGGAGAGGACCCGGGGACCCTCCTCGGTCTCCACGGCACCCTTCAGCATCCGAATGTTTCTGCCGTGTCCCTTGCCTCTGTTATTGGAGAGGTGAGGATGTCGCGCAGTGGCACGATCTCAGCAAGCACAGTTGCGGAATTATTGGATGCGTATCTTTTGAAAGAAAGGCAACGGGGTGCCACTCGGTTGAGTCTGGAGCGATTCGAAGTCTCTGCAGAAGTTGTGAGCAGGTGGAAGGAGGATGAAAGAACCAGAGAGAGGGAGAGACAGAGAGGATTCCTTCTGTCTTCTACCACAGATGATTCGGATGCAGAAGCAGAAGAGGGTGGCACATTGGCACCTTCCCCTGCTCTCTCAGTCGGGAGTACGGTGGCGTCGCCATCTCAGTCCCCGGCGGCGTCGCCCGCCCCCTCCCCTCCCTCTCCCCCATGTCCGATCCGACAGCTCTCCACCGCCTCTCGCAGCATCTACAATGAAAAGGTGCGGCTCGAGAATGGATGGGCCCGCCTCGCAATTGTCTCCGCAGTCTGCGAGACGAATGCCAGTGCCGTACCCTGTGACGGTCCCACTGGTATGTCCCTCACCAGTCGGCAGAGGGGCCACGCGTTTCTCCGAATTGCCGCAGCCCTCCAATCCCTCACCCGTCCAGAGTTTGTGTTTCCAAATGTCAAGTGCGGTTGTTCTTGAGAAAGAAAGAAGAATGAGAGAGGGTGCGTAACTCATGATTGATTCGTTCCTTTGTCTGAGTTTTAGAGCAGGCAGAGGGAAGAAACAACACAGATTGAGGTAAGTGAAAAAAGAAAACAGAGAAAGAAGAGATGAAGATGACCAGTTTTTGGTCACGGAAGACAGTGTGATTACAAAAAGAAAAGGAATAACGAAGCGTACAGGAGTCTGCATTTTATTGTGCATGTTGCACCATACAGGGCAAACGGAAAAGAAAAGAAAGAGAGGGGAGGAATGAAGTTTTCCCATGTAAGTCATCTGTGTATTCGCATCTGTTGCAATGTATGCGTAGCGATTCGTTGCCTCCGTCCGTCCGTCAACCAACATATCCCTCTTTCTCTATATGTGCATCTCACATAGCGAATTGCGTAGTGCATGCAGCGGGTCTGTGTGCGATGTCTGTATTGAATGCAAATATTTCATACACGCATGTTCGTACTTCTGTATTTATCACTCCGAACTTACTGCATGTTTCGTATTGCTGTTGAAGAATGAAGACAGGATGAAAGTTGGTCTGATGGAATGAGGGAAGCGAGAGAACAAGGATGGAAGAAGAAAAGAAGCTGTTGAGTGGCCTCTATCCTTTGCATGCAGACGCCGTCAGTCGGACCGCTGGTCGCTGTCTCTTTGCATTCCTTTTTCTCGTTATCCCGAGAGTTTTCCCCTCCTTTCTTACTCTGTAGAAATTGTGGGGGGAGAGCCGAAAAATCAACGGGGAGGGAAAGGAATGTATCTAAAAAGAGAAAATCTCGTCAGTTCGGTCTCTTAACTGGTCGGTCGGATTTTGGGGGAGGGGGGGAGATGCTTGACATTTTCTCTCCCTCTTCTTCATTTCTTGCGAGGTGCTTGCTGGCAAAGGGGTGCCCAGAGCTTTCTTTTTCGGTCCGTCCTTTTTTCTTCCTGGTCACGAAAGAACCCTCAAGCGCTCGAAATGAATCAAGAAAAGAAGCGTAGAGTTGAGAAAACACATTCCTGTCGTTTTTGCTCTGTCGTATCGTTTTTTCTGTCTGCATGGAAAGGAAACAAAAGGAAAGGCTGTGGAGTCAAGTAGTTCTCTCTCTTTCTTCTGTTCTCTTCTGTGTCGAGTGAACGAGTGAGTGGATTTGTCGGTAGATGAATGGAGCAAACAGAAAAGAAGCGGAAGAAAGAAAGGAAACCGGGGTTCATCCTTTTGTGTCCTTTTCTCTTGGATGATGTGGTGTGAGCGGGAAGGCAAGAGGAAAGAAGAATCGTTCTTTCTTACTTTCTTTTCCTGGCTTCCCATAAGCACAAATCAAATTGTTCTTCTCTCATACGGCCTCTGCTCTACTCTACTCCTGTAGTCCTTTTTTCCTCCCATCTCTGCTACGTCTCTTTTGTAAAATGGAACTACCGCTTTCCTCTGTCTTTTCCCTCGTCGTAGCTGTGTACTTGCTTCCGTTCCTTCTGGCTCCTCGGCCTCTCCTGTATTTATAGAAAGAACTAAAAGTTTGTAATGCAAAAAAGAAGAGGGGTGTCAACCTTTTGATTTGTCATTTCTCCCATCCAACAAAGCATCGGACTGTAAGTCTGTGATTTTGGTCTTGCAGCAGTGCGATTTTTCTTTCGGTGCAAGAGCACCTTTCAAAACCTGGGTGATTGGTTTAGAACGATCCATCCATCCACCCATCCAGATTCAAAAAGAAAACGATCGAGAAGATGAGCAGTTGGTGGGCCTTTTGAATTCCTTCCTGACTCGCTTGCTTTCTTTGGACTTTTTTCCTTTCGAAAGAGAGGTGTGCGTTCTCTCTGTAGCACTTCTAAGAAGATCATGAGCTCCGCCTCCGATCCTTTTCTCTGGTTACCTTTACTGTCTAAGGAAGGTCTAAACGTCAAATGAGAAGAAAAAGAAAAGGGGAGGTGCGCAGTGCATCCAAAGTGTTGCGATCAGGCAACAGCAGTGAGGATCGATGATGGGGTAATTAGCGCTTTTCCATTTTTCTTTTCTTTCAACCCAACGCATGTGGGAGAAAATGAGTACCCACCTCCAAAACGTGCTTTCCCTTTTTCCTCTTCTGATTTACCTGCCCTCAAATGAGGACGGCGCGTTTGTTTGAAGGCACCGAGGTTTTTTTTTCTTGCTCGGTCTTCTTTTCTGGCCTGTACGGACGAAACATGAAGAAACCGTCAGAGAAAGAAGACCACACAGACTTCAGATCTGTCAGAGCAATAGACCGCAAGAAAAGTGATCCATGTCGAAGAGAAACCGCATTCCATGGAGAGGGTCAGAAAGAAAGTATTTCTGTCTGACGGATGAAGACGTCGAAACAAAATTCTTCTCCCCCCCTGTCTGCCTGTACAAATCTGTACCTCGTTTCCTCTGTTGCTCCTGTTTGCTGGCTGGATGTGAAGGGTCAGTTGCTGTCTGTCTGTCTGTCAGAGCATTTTCTCTCTTTTCTCTTCTCCTTCATCTCTCCAAATCTGTCATTCAGGAGCCCTCAACGGCCACACCGTTTTCGTGCATCCTTTCAGGGTGTACATCTTCCACGCGTTCGCGTTGGTGTATTGCGGGTGCAGCTTGTCCATGCACCTGCATGCAAGCATTCGATAGTCGTCAGCACAAAAAACCAAAGGGGAAGAGAATCCTTCTGGGAGAAAAGATGAAAAAAAAAGGGGGGGGGGAGTCAAAGGGTCAGACGGATATCAACACAGAAGAACAGACCCATGCAAACCGCTACATGATGCAGACAATTGAAGAAAAAGAGTGAAGAGAGAGAAAGAGGGGAGCGCGGCCAGTCTCGAAACCTGCACCGTCCTCCTTTTGCATCTCTCTTCTCTGTCTGTCTGTCTGTCTGTCTAGACACTCACATGCAGAGATGCACAACGTGCGGTACGTCTTTCTTCCTTCAGAATCTCTCAATATCTCTGTCTTGCCTACCACTGTGTGGCATGTCTTTCCCTCTTTGCCTGAGGTATATGGTTGCCAACTTTCGTTTCCCTCCGCAGGCTGGAAAAGAGTGAGTGATGACAAAGAAAGAAAAAAGGCTTCGGTCTCGCTTCCGATGTCCTTTCGTCTTCTGCCAGACTGCACACACGCACACAGAGGGGAGTTGCCGTGAAGGTGCGGTGACTCTTTCTTTCATCGTGTGTGTGAAAGGCTGGCTGGTTCACGTTCCTTTGAGGCTGGGAAGTGCGGAAAACGCAGGGACGGAAAGACAAGAAAGGACGCCTGCCCGCGGTTGACTGGACCGTCACACTGGTTGGTGTGTCGTTCGGTCACCCCTGGCGGTCCATTTCTCAAAAGGGGGGAGAGATGCGTGAACGACAAAAGCAATCGAGAAGTGCCAGAAATACACCTCAGGGTGGTATCTTTCTTTTCTGCCCTCCCTCCCTTTGTGTCCTCCTTCTGTTCGTCCATCCCCCTCTGTCTGAAGGACACGGGCGGATCCGGGTGGATCGGTCGGATGAAGGCAGGAGGGGGGGAGGGGGGGAGAGGGTTGTTGGAGAGCAAATAAAGAACAATGCCTGCGTGCCTGCCGGCAGTTGCACGGCGACGGGGAGGATTCAAGAGGCGGGAGACGGGCGAGAGCCTTGTTTCCCCCCTCCTTTCTCTCCCATTCGCTGCACGAGTCGACCGGAGCACAGGCATACAGGAGCCCCCTTCCCCCTTTACCTCGTCCTTGGCGCTCCTTTCAGCAGTATCACGCGACCTGTTGGTCAACTGGTTGTTGCATGCGTGATCTCTGCCTGACAGCTGGGGCGAAAAGCAGAGAGCGGGTACTGGTAGGGGTGTCGGTTTTTGTGAGGAAGAACTCGAGGGGAACATGCACAGAGATGGTAAAACCTTCATTGCAGCTTGGGCACTGGACTCCAAAGTCCAATCAGGAGAAGAAATACAGAGAAGCCACCGAAATCTCATGCATGCAGGATGTATGCTGAAGTCGAGACAAGAAGGCAGAGACAGAAAGAAAATGAATGATCCGATTCAATCCACCATGACTGACAATCTCTCCCCTTCATTGTCCTTTGCTTCCCTCCCTCTTACTGATGCATCGAGCATCCCTTTCGACTTGGTTGCAAGAACGTTGCGTGACAAGTTCTTTCCCTTTCTCACTGTCTTCCTTCTAACATCCCCGTCTCCATCCTTCTCTCTCTCTCGCTGCCTGTCCCTGTGTTTCGAAAAATGGAAGAAAAAGCGGTTGAAAGTTCCGTCAATTGATGGATGCTCGAATAGGATTTCTCTCTGCGTCTGTGATTGAATGATCTAGCGTGAACAATCAAAATTGTATGCTGGGGTGTGTTTGTACACAAGAATGGAAGAAATCGAGAAATGATCTTTTCGAGAATGGAAGAAATCGAGAAATGATCTTTTCGACGGACGGAATCCGTGTGTGCTTGTTTGTAATCGATGCTTGCAAGAGAGAGATCTGCATGTAGATCTGCATTATGCATGATGTATGCGTGGAGTTACTTGGCTGCTTGGTGTGATCGACTTCATGCTCTACCTAGTGCTCTACGTTAAGCTTCATCTAAAGGGCTTCAATCATCATCATCATCATTCTAAATAATGACTCAAGTTTATATTATCATTTATCATTGCAGCATTTTGGCTTTCAACTTGTGATTGTATATTTATTTTTAGGTTTAATAATCTAAATCTAAATATTGATTGATTGATTGATTGATATGTTCCGCCCTAGGGCTTTCCCGCTATGTCTAAAAATTAATGTGTATTTAATAATATGGTCCTAGACATAGCCTCAATTTAACGTCAAGAAGACGGTTAGACGTACGGGTTAGTCATATACATGAAGAAGCATCATATATAAGTTAATTAAGCCATATTTTTTCTATTTTTTTAAATATTTAGCATTACATATGTATATACCCTATAAAATTGTAGGTGTTTTGATGTTTTCTATGAGTCCTAGTAGTATAGGATGTTTTAAATTATTCAAAAAGTCGTTTGGAGCTATAAAATTTTTTTTTTTCAAAGTTGGAGGTATACTGGTATGAAAAACCCTAGGAAAAACCCTAAAAAAAACCTAGAAGTCTTAGGGAGGTCCAAATTAGCGCTCCTAACGTAGAAAATAATGTAAAACACGTTTCTAACACTAATATGATTTAAAATTTTATAGTTGGGTCACTAAAGTTATTTCAATAGGGATTAGAAACTTCCAGTTTTTTTTTGTTATGGAGGCTTCCCATGTTTGTCTTTATACAAAAGCATATTTCACAGAAATACTAGCAGAAACACCCTTAAATGTACGTAAAACATTGTACATGGAAGTCCACCTTAATGACTCTTCCGAAGGAGAACCGTTTTCTTGAAAACTCATTTCTCTAGTCGCAAGACTCGCAACACTAACCCCTGTGATCCATGCCCCCCCCCTGGACAGAGACCCCTTTCTCTCTACATCTTCATTCTTGCAGACAGAGAAGGGCAGAGACCCCCCTCTCTGTGCATCTTTGTTCTTGCAGATAGAGTGGGCAGAGATCTGTGCATCTTTTCATTCTGTCCAGACAGAGAAAGGCAAAGATCCCTCTCTTTCTACATTTTTGATTCATTGTAGACAAAGAAGGGTAAAAAGCCCTTTCCTTGTGCATCTTTTCAAATTGTGCAGACAGAGAAGGGCAGAGACCCATCTCTCTGTGCATCGTCGATCTTTGCAGACAAAGAAGGGCAGAGATCCCTCTCTCTGGCAGTGAACGTCTTCTTACTCTCTAGTCTTATTTTTAGCAGACAGAGAAGGGAAGAGATCCCTTTCTGTGGGCATCTTTTTATTCTTTGCAGATAGAGAAGGACATTATCAAAGATTCCTCTCTCTGTATATCCTTTTCATTGTGTAGAGAAAGGAGGGCAGAGATCTCTCTCTCTGTACATCTTCATTCTTAAAAGTTTGCAGACAGAAGAGGGCAAGACTCCTCTCTCTATACATCTTTATTCTTTACAGACGAGAAAGGGCGACATCCGTCTCTCTGTACATCTTCATTCTTTGCAGACAGAAGAGCAGAGACCTCTCTTTCGGTACATCTGCGTTCTTTGCAGGTAGAAAGTGATACAGATCTCTCTCTCTGTGCATCTTTTCATTCCTGGCAGGCAGAGAAGGGTGGAGACCCATCTCTCTGTACATCTTTCCATTCTTGTAGACAGAGAAGGACAGAGACCCCTCTCTCTGTGTCTCTGTATCATTTGTAGAGTTAAAAGGCAGCTGCCGCCGTGTCCAGGCATCGGTTGCAGATCGACAGAGAAAGGCAACGTCTTATAACGTTTGCTCTTCCATGCATCCTCTCTCTGTGTCATTTGACCCGTTGCGGACCTGAAGGCAGACAGAGATTCAGCGTGTTTTTCTGCATGGTCAGTAGATCAGCATTGAAATAGACCTCAAAGTTGGTTGAAGAGACAGTCTCTAAAACATCTTTGGAAATGCTATTTGAGAACGACAAAAAAAAAAAGATATGAATTTATTGACAACAATAAATTGTTGCATCACTAGGTACATACAATAGCTATATTATAGATAATTATAGAGTGCTTCAGCTCTATCTGATCCGCTCTAAGACATGAACCAGTAATGGCAAATAATAAACATAAATGTTTATTGATTAGCCAAATACGTATTACTGTTCTTGTCTTTTCAGTGAGGACCCGTCTCAGATTGGGGACCGCTAGATCCCTCAGGCACGTGCCTAATGTTGCGTAAGTAAGCGAAGCAGCTATGTGGCATTAAACAAAATGCGCCCCCTTAATACGGCTTAACGGAGTTACCCTTCGTTAAGACGTGAATCTAGTCGTATCTACGGGGTCCCACAGTCCAAACTAGGAGCAATCAAGATTTTTGCAAAGAAGTTTGAATGGAAGGTGAAGCCTAGCTTGCGGAGTGAAGCCGTGTGTTCAAACGACAGAAATCAAGATCCGACTGGAAATATAGTATACCGGGCCCGGCCCTCACGGTATCAACGCCCCCGCGACTGGGAACATCAGATCCGTTCCGCGCGGGCAGGAAAAATAGAGAAAAAATAGCCGCGACGGTTTTATTTGCTGTGCGCTCAGAAAAATCTGGAAGTAAGAAAAGAGATGTTAAATAGTTGAAGATAAATCAAATAATAGGGGTGTAAAAACGGGGGGGGGGGTGCGTTCGAGCTCTTAGGACTCCAGATCTGACGGGGTCCCCCCCGTTTGGGCTCTAGGGAGATCAAACCCCTGTGAACGGGGACCCACCCCCCTGTTTGGAGAGCTCTAGGTGAGAAAAAGTGCTAGGTTATGAAGACAACCTAGATGATGACCTTCATGAAGCCTAAACTATTCTCAACTCTAACTCAAAACATACTTAAACTTCTGAAATTCTAGCTGAAATCTTCTTGCAACATTTTGTAACTTGAATAAAATTAACTTCAGCATCAATTAAATTCAACTCCGTCATGACGTATCATTAATCAGCTTCTAATTTGTTATCAAACAAAGAATAGCAGAGGCAGAAACACTTATGATATAGACATTAGGTGATCGATGTACCCTTATGTATCAGGGCAGTCGTTGTGCGCCTGCAGAAAGGCAGCCAAAATTCTCGGTGAGCCAGTCAGAAAGGACTTCAGAGGGAAAGACAATAAAAAAATTAATGGTCGGCAACGGATCAGCGATCTGAATGGGGTCTGGGCTTGAGCAGTAGAATCAGCAGCAATAAGCGGTGTGAGGGTATGACAGTCAGCAGCAGTGTAAAGTAAGAGAAAACAGAACAACCATATAAGAAAGCGACGGGGTCCCCCCCCCCTGTCCAAAAGAGATTTTACACCCCTATGTCAAATGAAGAAAGAAAGACGATAGTCCGTTCTGGCAGTTCCGCCAAACAAACTGGAACCCACCCTCCCACCGCTTTAGACAGTCACTGTGCTTCTCCAATCCATCGCCTTAGTTGTAAAGCCGATTGACTACTCGGGTAGTGAACTCAGTTTACTGAGGAAAGACTATTCCGTCTTGGTTTTTTGGGGTTGATGGGGGGGGGAAACTGTTGAAGAGGGATCTAATCGTATGCGGTATAGTGTGGGCTGCTAGATCCCTCGGGCGCGCGCCTAATGTTGCGTAAACGCTAGATCCCTCGGGCGCGCGCCTAATGTTGCGTAAGCAAGCGAAGCAGCTATGCGGCATTAGGCAAAATGCGCCCCCTTGATACGGCTTAACGGAGTTACCCTTCGTTAAGACGTGAACCTAGTCGTGTCTACGGGGTCCCACAGTCCAAACTATAGGAGCGATCGAGATTTTCGCGAAGAAGTTTGAATGGGCTCGGAATGCATGGCTCTGAAAAGTAGGAACCTCATGCACCGTCGAGATCTCACGAGTCGAGACATGTCGAGACATGTCGAGACTTCAGACAGTCAGGCTATGTCAGGCTCGGCCCGCTCGGGAGATCTCTGCAGCGCACAAACCTGTGTACAAGTTGTTCTACAAACTCTGATAGCCCCTTTCTCGTGAAGGACACCTGATTGTGTCCACGCACTTGTATGTAAAAGGAGCATGGGGAACAGCCTGAATTCAGTGTTGCAGACTGACTCTTCAGGGTCTCCGTCACCAGAGCTGACGGCTGCAGAGACCGGACTGAAGAACGGAGCCCTGTTTGGTTCCAGTGTGCTTGGCATTCGTCAATTCTGGAAGCTCTCTTCGCTCTCTAAGGCCCTTCTCAGTTTTAGAGAGGACAGTCAGATCACTACTTCCATCTTTGGCTCCGAGGCTTTGGTTCCCTTCTCTCAGCGGTCTGATCTGTTTCTCCTTGTCCGGCACTGCATTGACAAAGAGAACGATAAGTTACTTCAGCAGCTGCTGTTGAATGTGAATGGCCTCGCTGGTCAGTTTCCTGGGTTGTTGGATCGTGCTAAGCAGAGACAATCGCGGAAGTGCATTGCTGTGTTGGAGGGAAAGGGAGGCTTGACCGCTCCTGCTTCCTTGGGGGGGGGCAATTTGCCATACACCCGCAAGGAGACGGTGGCACGTTGGTTAGAAAACCAAGTGCTGCAGCCGGATGCCTGGGTGAAGGTTCCCCACTTCTGGACACCTCTGCTCACTGTACTGATTGACTCTGGTAGCATTCAGGCTGCTGAGTTCATATGGGAGAAGGGAGGCAGAGTAGACGTCACGGAGTGGAGAGAAACTGAGGTTGCACAAGCAGGGCAGCAAAACAGCAGCAGCAGCACAGATGTTACTAGCCTCTTTTCCTTTCCAGGTAGGTCCCCCCTTCATGCACTCATCCTCCGGCTGTCAGGTTTCAATCCTCTTGACGCCAAAGGGCGTGAGGAGAGCCTCAAATTCCTTCGCCGTCTGGCAGAGGCTGCAAAGGAAAGGGGAGTCATCAGATGGACTGCAGACATGTGCGGGTTCGAGCAGTGGGGAGAGGGGGGGAATTCGATGCCGATGTCTGCGCTGTCCCTTGCGTGTCGTTGCGTTGAGGTGGACGCTCTGAAAATCCTCCTCGATGTTTTGGAAGTGGAGGAGCACGGCATTGTGCGGTGGATGGAGGCAGCCTGCCGCAGTGTCGTCAAGCCTATCAGGAGGTATGACAAGGAGGGGACGATTCTCTCGAGCCGAGAAGACTATGCGTTCAATCACCTGCTGGAGGTTTTTGAGATCTTCAGGCAGAGGAGCGTGGTAGGTCGCAGGGGCTTCGCTGTCAGAAGCTTCAGCAGCCGCATGTGCCACCTGATATGGAAGGTGATCCTGTATCTTTCCGCCCAGCCTGACAACTTCCGCCCCTTCGATCCTGATCTTTTCCCCAACCCTAGTAGCGGCAGTTCCCCCAACGCTCCTCCCCCCTCTCAGCCCAGCCGTGAGAGGTTTGAAGAGCTGTTTGATGCCTTCACTCAGGGGGGTGTAGGGGAGAATGGGAGTGGGGAGGGGATGTCGGAATGGGAGGCAGAGGGTGCATGGATTGAGGGGTACGGTTCCCCTCCTTCGTTCAGAGAGCTGCGGTTTTTCATGCTCACCCTCATTCGTCTTCTCTTCAGTAACTCACCTATCATTGATGCCATCAAGGGAGGCTTAGGCTTCCCCTGCCTTGTCCCTTTCCTTGAGAAAGCAGGAGCAGACCCCGGAAAGAAGGGTGTGATTGAAGAAGAAATTTCCGTACAGCCGCGTCGCTCCTCCTTGGTTTCCATTTCACCCCTTCAGTTAGCAGCCCAAGAGCTGTCCGGAGAGGCCCTCGATATGACGTTGAGGGCCCTTGTTGGGTCGGGGGCGCGTTGCCCGACGGGGCTGCCCCCTTGGGGGGTGCAGCCTGGGGGGTCGCAGGCGCGAAATAGTGAGATCGCTCCACTTGTAAATTTGTGTCAGAAAGGACGAACCGATCTTGTCCGTTTCGTATGTATGAAGGCGGGAGCAGATCCAAACGTTGCAGGGAAGCTGAAGGGGGGGGTGGATGGTTCCCGACAGACGAGACCGAAGAAGTCCATAACACCCCTCGAGGTGGTCATGAGGCAGAGCCATGTGAGTCACAGCTGCAGGACGGAACTGCTCGAGATCCTCTGCGAGGTCAGTCGTCAGTGGCTGCGTGAACGTGTCGGTGGGTTGAGATGGGTGAACTTTGAAGGCACTGACTTCTGTGTTGATTCTCGAAAGGTTCAGTGCTGCCTCGCATGAGAGGGCAGGTGATCGGAATGCAAGAGAAAGAAAGAAAGAAAGAAAGAAAGAAGGAAGGAGGAAGAAAGGAAGAAGGGAAGAAAAGAAATCTCAGTGAACTGAAAGCGAGACAAAAAAAAGAAAAAGAAAGGAAAAAAGGAAAGAAAGAGAGAGGCGGAGAAGAATTTTGAGAGTGTTGAAGAGCGGTGCTAAAACGGAGAAGGTGAAAGATGGGGGGAGTATGAGAGTCCATTTGAAACCTATCCAGATGCTGAAACCTGTCCTCGTGTCCTCACTCTCCTCTTCTTTTCTGGATTCTGCAGTTCGGTGCAGACACCGAGAAGAAGTTCAGCGACGACCGCACTGCCGTTTCTTTCGCCCAGGGTGCCTTTGGGAGCGTGGCCGAATTCAACAAGGCGGTCAACAGAGGAAAAGCAGCAGCACGCAACCGCACCCACACCAGCACTCCACCCCCCCTCCCCATCCGCACCTCTCTCGTGGAACCCCCCAACGACAACCGAAAGTCCCTCGTTGAAGCCATCGTGCAGAGGCGTCACGACAAGAGAAGTGTCAGTGACCTGATAAAGAACAGCGCTGCAGACCCAAACGAGTTGCGGGTGGTCAAGCGGGGCGGCAAGAGAGTCCGGATGTCCCCCCTTCAGGCAGCCCTCCTGGAAGTGCCGGGGCTCCAGTTGGCCTCCACAGTCACTCAACTCATCGATGCCGGGGCCCGCTGCTCAGGCGTGCCTCGTGCGAGTGGGCCAACGGGCGTGGGGGGGGGAACAGGACGCCTCATGTCTCTAGCTGCTCCCGCTGCTAGTTTGGGAGGGTTTGGAAGAGTGGGAGGGCAGGTGCCGAGACGCCCCCTCCCCTTGAGTCGTGAGTCTCCCCTGCTCCGCGCTGTCTACCGGGGGGATCCTGCGGTTGTCCGTCTCCTCTGTCAGAGGGGGGGGTTCAATCCGAACGCGAAAGGAATTCTGTTCGAGGGGGCTGATTCAGAGCTGCACACTACTCCTCTGGGTGTGTTGTCGAATTCCGACACCAACATTGTGGATCCATACTGGGTCGTTTGGGAACTTCGTCAGGTCGGTTTGGACTGCAGGATTTTTGTGAAGTGTTTGGATGGGCGTGCAGGAAGTCAAAGCTTTGAACCTTGTCTTCGTTCTGTTTGCGTTTTGACTTTTCGGAACAAGAATGCCAGCGGGACCAGTTGTGGCGCAAGAAGGAAAGAAAGAAAGAAAGAAAGAAAGTCAGACAGACAGACAGACAGACAGACACAGACAGACAGAAAGAAAGAAAGAAAGAAACAAACAAAGAAAAGGAGGGAAGCAAGCAAGGAGGGAAGGAAAGGATTGAGAAGGAGTGCATGCAAGGCTCTCCCTCTCCCAGGAAATGAAAAGGAAGGGTATGCAAAAAAGGACAACGAGACGTCATGCATGCAGAGAATGCATGTACACACAGAAGAAGAAAGGGGATTCCTTCCTGCATGAATGCATGCTGTCAATGGATCTGTAAAGAGATTTATTTGAACTTAATTGTATTGGGGGAATATGGGTCTCTCTCTGTTCATTCAAGCATCTCGTGATGTGTGCATGAGTCTTGAAGACATGCGTGTCACTACATCAAAACAATACCTCTTCCTGCAATTCACTTGAGAATGGTTGTCGCAAAACGCCCGCTCGTACTGTGATTGTCTCCATCTGTGTGTCTGTCTTGTCTCCCTGTCTCCCTCTCTTTCTTTCTCTTTTTCTCTCTTTCTTTCTTTCTTTCTTTCTTTCTTTTCTTTCTTTCTTTCTTTCTTTCTTTCTATGTCTGTGTTTCTGCAGGCTGGTGTCGACCTCGGTGTCCCTGTCGATACCCATCATACCGCTCTGTCTTCAGCAATCAAGAACAGACGCACCCGACTCGCCCGCATCCTGATAGAGAGCGGGGCGCCTGTCAAGGGCACCCTGCTTGGGTCACCCGACAAGCGCCGCGTTCCTTTGGTTGAGGTCTGTCAGAAAGTCGAGACGCTTTCTCTGCTGTCCCCTCTCTTGAGTAGGGGGGCAGACCCGAACGAGGGGGGGATCGTGGAAGGGGGGGGATTCCATGACTCCCTGTCTCTTTCTCCTATTGAGGCTGCCATCCTGTATCTCCCTGTCGAGTCTGTCAGTCAGGCTGTCAGGGCTCTCCTTGAGAAGGGGGCTGTGTGGCCTCAGGGGGTGGTGGAGGCGGTGAGGAACGCAGAGGCCGACCCCTCAGGTGATACGAGTGGAGATGTCGGCACCGGAGCTCCTCCCGTGTCTCGACTGTACAGTCTCTTGTCGAACCGCCTTGTGCAACAGCCAGGGCTCCGACAGTCTCTTCAGGGACTCCGACTGCAGTTTGGGGGAGGGCAGGAAGAGTGAGCCAGGCGATCAGCCTTTTCTTTGGCCTAGCAGCAGCATGTGACTATAGCGCCCGTCCTGCCTCCCGAAACTCAGAGACGTCTCTCTGGATAGACAGAAGGGAGTTGAAGGGTTCGAGCAGCGCATGAGGTTCAATGTCGTAGTGAGGGATATGAAAGAGCGAGGACGGTCACATGCAAGGAAAGCTGTCCCGGCGTTGAACGGTTGAAGAGTTTGCACTCTGTTCTAGCGAAGGGTCTAGCGATTCTAGTAGCGAAAGGTATGGCTTCACTGCCAACTTAAAGTTCACGTCGATGTCAAGGTGAACAGACAAAAATAAAAGAAAAAACTGCTAGAAAATCTGTCAATTCCGGTCAACTCACTAATAAACCTATAGTATAACTACTTACTGCTTGGATTACTCACTGCATCTACATGGTAGAACTTAATATTTATAAAATTTTATCATAATCATAGCTATTATACAACATGCATGAGCTAGAAATTTAATATGATAGGATTCTAAATAGGATTAAACTCGAACATACGTGGGTAATTACTAGAATATATGCAATTATAGGTAATTAGCACCCCCAATAATTGAAATAGTACTTTTAATTACATATATTCCTAAAATGCTTAAGACACGTTAGCCCCACTCCTTCCTGCTGATGCGTCTAGTGGTATAGATTCCACTTGATTCAGAATGTTTCAAGCGCTATATAGTTTAAGCGTTTTATGAACTCAAAATTGATAGACAATTAATGATACTTGCATAGCAGAAAACACTATTTAAACATATCACTCACTCACCATGCACCTAGCCATGAATACATATGTCAAGGGGAAAAGAAAAAAAAAAAACAGGAGAGGAAAGAGAAGGAGGAGGAGGTGGGGGAGAAAACGAAGATAAAGTGAAGTGCTTCTGTTGATTGGAGGATTCGAAATTAAGGGGGAGGGGAGGGTCCGGCCGGCCTTGTGATAGGTGTTTGGCCCCCTTCCCCTCTGGCCGTGTCACAGGCGCCGCAAACATTGTCAGTCTGCATTTGGGAGCGAGAAGAGGAGGAAGATGGATGTATGGAGCCATAAATCGGCATCTGTAAATCATTCAAAGCAAAATAAGAACACACAGAAGGAGAAGAAGAGGAAAAAGAGGAAGAAAAAAAAGAAGAAGAAGAAGAAGAAGGAGAAGAAGAGGAAAAAAGAGTCCTTTAAAGAAGAAAACTTTAAGGAAAAAGAGGACGAAGGGTTCCCCTGGTGGTCTGGTCTCTCCCCCCCCTCCCTTCCCTGTCCGTTCTCACCCTTATTCTTGCCCACACCAGGACCGGGGGAAGGGGAAGAGAAGAAAAAAGCAGTAAAGACAGGAGAAGGAGGGGGAGGTGGGGGAGAAGACGAAGATGAAATAAAGTGCTGTATGTGACGTAAGTATAGATTGTGTATGAGACTGCGCGGTGCGAGCGCAAGCAAGCACCTTACATGATCCTTGCATGTTTTTTGGGACCGCGTCAGAAAAGAACGCGCGTCTCAGCCAGAGCAACTGGAATTAGATGTTGCATCTGAATTGCAGCAAAGTCGGTCTGACAGCGTAGGTATCAACTGATTGAACGATGGAACAATGACGTATGTCTAGATTGACAGACCTTCTGTCCTGATGTTATGAATATGATGAGCCCTGTGTGTATGCCACACTGTGGATCGGAAGACTCGGATTCGATATCTGTCCCCTTCCTTCTGTCATTCATTCTTCTCTGCCCCCTGTTCTTCTGGCCGTGGCTCTCTTCTCCACTCTCCTACCTACAAAAAGAAGAGGGATATAAAATGCAATCATCATCAAATACAAGAGGAGCAAAGTATGAAAGAAAGCGCTCTTTCTTCTCAGACTGAGGAGAAAGAGAAGATAAAAGGGTCCTTTCGTTCCTTAACTTCTCATTCCCCCTGTTTACCAGGGTGAAGTTAAAGTTCACAAAATAAGACACTAGAGACCATTAGGTGATTGCTTCAGAAAAATGATCAGGTCATACCTATTTCTGAGTCATACAATAATATCAATATTTTTTAAAAAATCTTGAGTTTTTATATTTTTTTTATATATATGACTTTAATTGTTTAAGATTTTTGAGTTGAGACTTGAGTTCAGAGCATTTGAGAGCTAGGGTGAGATAGGTAGCTTTTAAATGTTATGCATACACCATACAAACATCCAGCGTCTACTTTCTTTCCCTGTGAGCGAAGGTCCAAATCAGACTTCTCTCTGTCAAGACGCAGTCAAGCGTTGCGTCAAAGAAGTCCGCAGGCACCTGGTCAACCTCCAGACAGCTGTACCCGACCCCACAGACAAGCAGCTCCTTGTATCGTCTGCATTCGCGCACGGCGGGTTGTATATCTAGAGTTGTATCCTTTGAACGTTAGAAAGAGAAGACGTAGGCATCTCTCTCTCTCTCTCGCACACACACACACACACGCACACACACACACGCACACACACACACACACACACACACACACACTCGCACGCACGCACGCACGCACGCATGCAAGCACGCCCAGCCTGTTTCCGCCTCTTGTCCCCGCCACTTCTTTTGCAGGGCAACAAAATCTAATTTCCATGCTGAATTCACCTCCCACTGTCTTGAACAACGACCTGATGCACCCACCCTCACACTCACTCCCCCACACACCCCTTCCCACCTACCTATTCGGGTGTCGTGTGGCTGAGCACTCAGGGTTCAGGTTCGCCTCTTGCTGCCCGATGTCCGTTTTCACAACAGAGTCCAGAGCCCACGAGCACAGACGTCCAGAGCGGGAGTGAAGCGATGCCATCGAGCTTCCCCGCATCAGCTGCTCGTTCGACAAACGCTGCCATCGATGCCGCAAACTACTGATGGTCCTGTCGTATCTGCAACCAACTCAGTGTTGGAAATTGCCAAAAAGGAAGAGACGCAAAATCCTGCCGCGTGTTCAGACCAGTTCAAGCACTGGGAAAGCTGACCCTTGTCTCAATTGGCATCTCTGAAGTCGAGTCGACAAAAAAAAAACAAAGCCCTAGTTTGAGACCAACCTCCCGGAGCCGTCGAGGGAGAGGAAGAACCCATCGGCATCAAATTGCAGGACGGGGACGAATAGAACATCTGGAGCGAGGGGAGGACGCCCACCTGAGGGAACTACGGGCTGACGGTGCTGCACAAAAACATGATTTACTACTGCAAGTAGGCAGAAAGGCTGCAAGATGGGTGGTGCGGTTTGGAAAATTCTGTTATCTTCTTTTCTTTTCTCTGCCGCCCTAGCTCCCTGTCACTCGGTTTTTCTATCTCTCCCTCTCTCCACGTACACAAACGTCTCCTTCCTTCTCCTTCTCTCTGTGTGCCTCTTCTTCTCTTCGCACACAGTAAGCACATCAGGATTGTGAGACGGCAGTAGAGTTCTCACCGAAGCCTCGGTCTCTCTCTTGCTCTCTCTCTCACACACACCAACTCTCTCTCTCTCTCTCTCTCTCTCTCTCTCTCTCTCTCTTGCTCTCTCTCTCTCTCTCTTTCTCTCTCTCTCTCTCTCTCTCTCTCTCTCTCTCTCTCTCTTGCTCTCTCTCTCTCTCTCTTTCTCTCTCTCTCT
>JAHBMJ010001296.1:5000-21369 GCA_018398765.1 Chromera velia
GAAAGAATGTGAAAAAGAACCCGAAGTTTTCGCAGTAAGTTGGGAGCTCGTTTGTTCAATCACATGAAGTTAGCCAAGCAGGGGTGATGTGTTTTTAATATGCTGTGCTTATATACTTCAAAGATTGAATAAGATTGATGCTCTCACAGGGATACGATGAATCACGTGTCGTGCATGTTATAGCATCGTCGGAAGTTTTGCGGGAGCGTTCATTTCAGATTTTCAACCCTAGTGTGAAAAATGTGCATATTGGCGTCTTGAAAAGTGGGCATAAAATGTGGTGGTTGTATTAATTGAGGGGATGCCGGCCCGGCGTCGCGATATCAGGAGTGGCCCCGGAAAGCGAACTTAGGGCCCGGGGGCACTCAACAACAATTGTTGCTCGAAGGAGTTTTGAAGGACTGTCTTGCAACATGCACTTGGAATAACAGGCGCGTACGTTGCACAACACTTCACAACACACATATATGGTCTGACAAACAGCCAACAAGTTTACAGACACTGATCAAAATTTTTGTTCAACCAATCTTCAGCTCTACAGCTTTGAACAACCGGCCTCTGCTAATCGTCTTCGGTCTTGAAGTTCATTGCATCGCGGACTCGGACAAACAACACAATGAAGTTCCAAGTGTTGCTCGGTGTTGCTTCCTCACTTGTCTTTCAAGTGGACGCTCACGGCTACGCCGTGTTCCCCAAAGCAAGGCAGACCTTCTGCTATGAGGACGGAACCGCCAAAGGCTGGTTCAACAACTTCGAAAGCGAGCCTTGTCAGCAGGCTTTTGACATCTCTGGCACCTACCCCTTCATTCAGCAGAACAAATTTGCTGCCAACGTGATTGACTTCAACAACCAGCAGGCAGTAGAGGCGATGGTGCCTGACGGCCACCTCTGCTCAGGCGGTGACTCGAGGAAGGCAGGAGTGGACATTCTCAGCGCCGACTGGAAGAGAGACAAGCTCGCTGCAGGGGAGACCTTCACGTACAGATTGCGAGCTACAGCTCCCCACAACCCCTCCTTCTGGAAGTTTTACATCTCCAAGCCCTCCTATGACACTGCCAGCAGTCCTCTGTCGTGGTCTGATCTGGAGCCGCTTGCAGATGTAGGCAACGTGCCTGTGCAGGACGGATACTACTACATGGACCTCCAGATGCCCTCAGACAGACCTGACGGCTCTCTGGCTACCATCTTCACCCGCTGGCAGAGAGACGACGCAGCTGGAGAGGGTTTCTACATGTGCTCTGATGTCGTCATCACCGGCGGCAGCTCCCCCTCCCCCACCCCGTCTCCTTCTTCCTCTTCCACCACCACTACCACCACACCTGCAACCACTACCAGCACCAGCACCACCACAAGTACCACCTCCTCTTTTGAGGGCGGACAGTGCACAGGCGATCCCTGCGCTAACACTTCCTTCTGCCGTTCCAAGTGGGGCTTCTGCGGTTCCTCCAGCGATTACTGCAATGCTGAGTCTATCTGGACCCCTTCATGCACATCCCCCTCCACCACCACCACTCCCGTACCCACGACTTCCACAACCACTTCTTCTACAACTTCTACCACTACTACCACCACCACGACAACTGCATTTGGTGGGCAGTGCGGCGGGGATCCCTGCAACAACTCCTCTTTTTGTCGCTCCAAATGGGGATTCTGTGGGGCCTCCAGTGCTTACTGCAACGCCGAGTCTGTCTGGACGCCTTCTTGCGGCTCTTCTCCTTCTTCTTCTTCTGAAGGTTCTTCAAGGAGACGCCTTTTGAGAGGTCAGCAGACTCATGAACACTATGTTTTTTGCCCAATCTAAGGCTCCTTTGTGTGCTCTTTGCTTGCCTTCTCCGTTCCTGTTTGGCTGCTCCTAAACGCCTTTTCTTTTGTCTGCCTTCTTGTTTCTCTGTCCCTCCGCTGATATATTTCTTTTCCAAATCCCTGCTGCTTTGCCATCTTTGAATATTTCTGCCCGTCCAATGGTCACTGAAGGTTTGTCCCTTTCCGTTGCTGTGCGCAGGCCCTCTTGTCGGAAAGTGAGCGGTGGGGACCTGATCTCTCCTCTCGAGGCCCCTTTTGGCGATTCTGTGTGGAGAATGAACTGCCCCATGCAGGAAGTACCCTCGTCTGTCTGTCTGTTGGAGAGCGGGAGAGACTCGGGAGTCGTTTGGAAGCGCATGACATGGGTTTTTTTCGTTATTTATCGTTACTGTCAGTCACAGTGGCTGTGTGTCAGAGAGGGAACGCAAGTCCGGTTATTAGAAGCAGCTGGACTCTGCATGTATTTCTTCTTTAATTTGGGCTGCATGGGTCTCTTGTCCACATCCAGACCCTTGTTTGAGTTTGGCCCTGTGGAGGGGGGCAGGCAGGGAAGCTGTTTGGTTACTGTAGCGGAACCGTGACTGCATCGGGGGGTGTAGGGTGTATACTCGGCACAAGATGGTCAGACATTGCAATCCGTGTGTGACCCTGCATGTCGAGTGATCGATCGATCGAGTAGATCTTCTTTTTCGATGCGTGGCCGGGTTGATGCATGATGAGGGAGGGAGGAATTTGTGGATTGATCGTCGAGGCGACGTCAAGCTAACGGTCGCGCTTGCAAGGCAACTTTTCATGCTTCGGATCGACGGTTGGATGCATGGGTGGAGAGAGGAAGGTTTCTCTGATATGTGGGTTAAACACTCGTGTCCGGGGTCTCCTTCCTCTGCAGTGTAAGTGTCAGTCGTTTAGTCCACTCAGACTCCACTGACAAGCTTAGTATTTGAAACGTCTCAGGAAACGTCATGCATAGTCAATATGAACAGAAAGCATTATAATGCCATAATTTGACTTTGTATTGATTCAATCATATATGTATGATTTAATTGAATCACTGTGACACTGCCAGTGGTACTATATGTTATTTGATATATGGTTAAGCTATAGTCGATGCTATGTTAACCTAGTTAATATGCGGGGAGGGCTTGCCTTCTAGAGCATAAGGCACAGGCGGGTCTGGCGTAACGGCAGGCGCATGCCTTGCGCATGCGGCCCTGGCCACCGCGCGAGCAGGCGGCGTTGCTACGCATAGGTTCCGCGGCCACCGGGAGTCCGGGACTGACCATCAGGGGCCTGGGTATATGCGCGCGCACACGCGAAAATTCTCATGTCATCCACGGAACTCACTCAGCCTAAGCACGATTTGAATTTTTTAAGAAGCCCCAGTAAGTGTTGCAACGTCCTCAGAGGGCAAATCGTTCTCTGGCTAGCCCCGCAGCTCGCCTAGCCGTGCAGGCCTGGCGGTGTGTCTCGCATTATACAAAATTTTTGGAATCGAACATGCATTAAGACCGTTTCAGCCTAAAAATTCGAAATTCTCCCAAGTCTCTCCTTCTTTCTCGAATCGGGCTTGCTCTCTCTTTCCTTCTGCTCTCTCATTCGTTTGAACTGTAGAAACCAATTCCTTTTCGGTTTCTCTCTTTGTTTGCCCTCTCTCCCCCCCTGTTGTGTACTTCTTTACTTAATCTATATAATTTTATTTTGTCGTCCTTCTAGCTCCCAGCTAGTTGAGAGACTTAGACGGTTCTTGTACAGTTACGAGAAGTCTTTGTTCTTTCTTCTAGTTTGGGTTTCGAGAGGAAACTCCGAGCTCGGCAGGGACTAGCTATACTGGTCGCAAGTCCATGCTTAGCGATGGCTATTCCCCGATTGCGGCGGCTACCACGCCATTCTGCCGAGTAGAGCTGGGCACTCGCTTTGGGGTTTCCCCTCCTGTTTCTTTAGGATACGGATCCGTGTTTTAAAGAATGACTCATTCTCTAGCTTACCTAGGTATCCAGGCTAAGCCTCATGCACTAGCTGCGGCCTAGTGGCCGCAGGCATGCGGGGCCAGCCTCGCCTAGCAGAGAACTAGTCTATGTATATATATAGTCGATCATCTAAATTTCTAAAAATGTAATGGTGGTGTAGTGATTCCTAGAGATTGCAACCTAGCTCATTAATTTCTAGGCGTATCACAGCAAAAAAAAAAAAGTAAACCAAAATTGGCTTAAATTATTTTTTTTTTTTTTTTTTTGCAATAACACTTATGCAACACTTGAACAACAGTTGTTTATCTTAGGTGTGATCTGTGAAGTTTTAAAGTGAAATAAAGTTTAAAGTCTCGTTTAAGTTTATGGACTCTAAATTATAACTTTTGAAACGCACTTTAATTTTTTTTTGCCATATATTGAAACTAGTATTGATTTTATTGAAATATATTTTAAAAGGCTAAACAATCCTAAACAGCACATCAATGTGTTCAAGCTTTTTATTCTTAAAGTTTTATTACTGTTTTAAAACCAAAGAAATTTTCAAGTCTAAACTCTATGGTCAGACTTTATTATAAAAATAACTGTACAGATTATACCTGGTGTTTATCACCTAAGTGACCTAATATCGTCGGACAAACAAAAACAAATTAAGCGAGGACGGGCTTAAATTATTGTTTTTTTTTCTCTGTGATACGCCTAGATTAATTTCTAGATGAATTTTTAGTAAGGCTGAGAAAAGGTGCATAAGGTGCTGGTGCTGGTGCAAAAACAAGTTTGCACCTTAAATCAGGTGCAAAACAGGTACAAAATAAGGTGCACGTTTACCCTATAAAAGCTAGGCTTTTAGGGTTGATTTCTAGTGTTTCTAACGGCAAAAAGGCGCCTCAATCAAGGCTTAAAAGCTTTTTATGATATAGATTTGCTACATTGATTTTTACTATGTAAAACAACTTAAAATATCATTAGAAATATCAGTGAAAAGGCGATAAAAAACAAAAATAAAAAAAATGACAATTAAAGACTATATGTCTCTGACTGTCTCATAACTTTGGTCTCTTTCTGGGTTTTTTTTCTCAATTTAAGCAACGTTTTTCACCTGTTCAATGTTTGAATATGTTTGGCGCCGGTTGCTTGCTGCACTGTAGTCCAGTTCTGTCCCCATACGGTCCATAAAACCTTCAAACTGCATGATGCCCCTTTGGAGCAAACTCATGAAGAAAGCAACCACAAATGGTGTATTTTCATGAAAAAGAAAAAGAAGAAAGAATGAAACAAAAGAAGGCTTTTTTTAATTTGCATTTTTCCTCTGAGCAAGGGCAAGTGAGGATAAGTGAGGGCCTGATCTCAAGCCTCAGAGCCCAGCCCCGTCATACCTAGCTCTCTTCTTCACTCACCCCCTAGCTCACCCCCCCACACAAAATGACAACAGAGGACAAAAAAGAGGAAGAAGAGAAAGAAGAAGAGGAGAAAGAAGAGAAGAGAGCAGGCTCCTTGCAGACTTTGTCTCACTCGAAGTCTGACTTGAAAGTCGACCTCAGTATGTCGTCTTTCTTCCCTAGAAACTCCTCTAGTTTGATGCGGGCTGGTTGGGGCGGAGGGGGGGCTTTGGCTTTGGCTTTTGATTTGGGTTTAGCTTTAAAGAATAAAAGAAATACGGACAGAGTCGGACAGGTGCGATTGAATTTCCTAACCCCAGACCCTCTTCTTTTGACTGACCTAGCTTAATTCATGATGTCCATCTAGACTAGCTTGTCTTTTCATACCCTCTTGAGCCACCTGCAAGGATCTACGCGGCTAGTACAAGTAATTTTTCCGTCTTCAGATCTAAAAGAAGGCTCTCCTTACTCTTCAACAACTCCTCTTTTGTTTGTTGGCATTTGTTTGAAGCCGTCTATCTGGACAGGGCCCCAGTTTGTGAAATTGAAAAATGATTAACTACAGTGACCGGTATACAGGACCAGTATGACTGACGACTCGCGAACGAAGGGGTGAACGCCCCTAGGAAAGCTGCAATTCCATCTACAGACGGACTTCAAACCCTCTGGAAGTACCAAACGCAACGAGAAGCCGTGGCATGACAGAAAGTCAGATACAGATCTGTATGTAAGCATGCAAACTTGACGAAACTTGACGAGCCATCAGCAGACGGAAGTGACGAATGGTTCCACTCTCTAAGGCAAAGCAGCAAATCGAATGATCAAACCAATTGCACTCTTACTGACCAAAATAGATCGAGCCCACCAATCGTAAAGAGCACCCGGTACTAGGTTTCAAAAGTCCTTACCTACAACCGAGAGGGAGAGTGTCAACGTACCTTCACGTATGCATGTTTCCATGTGTGTGTCGTTTCTGCTTCTCTTCATCATATGAAAAAGAATCTACGTGGAGCACTGCATTGGCATTCATCCTTGGAGTGCTAATAAAGGTCGAGGAAGCTGTTTTCCTCCCGGTAAACCGTTTGGCATTGTGCCATTGCTATATAAACAAACTCAGTCTGCTTACTCAGCTTCTTGACTCAAACTTGTTGTTCTGGTCCTTTTACCCTTGTCCGCGCCACGTTGCTATGCATGTACATGCAGTCGTTTCTGTTGCATAAGGCAGCCCATAAAACAGTTCTCATGCTGCAAAGAGAAGAGGTACGCATGCTCCAATGGACCTAATTGATTTTATGCAGCGTATGCATTGTCGAACGTTCGTTCAGTAACCTCTGTATGTAGCCGATTTTAAATTTATCTCAAAAATCGGCTGCATATGATTGGATTTGTTCCGTGCACCGCGACCCGGCAACACGCGCGTTTGGGGCCGCGGGGAGCCGCAGGGGCGGGGCCGCAGCGCGTTGCATGGCCATGACGCTAACACTTTTCACCCAATTCCCTTCAATCAGGTGCAAAACAGGTGCATCAGGTGCATCTGGTGCAAAACAGGTGCATCTGGTGCAACTTCTTGGTTTGCACCTTTTCTGAGGTGCACCTTTTTCAAGCCTTAATTTTTAGAGAATACTAAGAGAATAAGTGAAATAGAATCTACTTTAATAGATTAGTTTATTGAATTCAAAATTTATAAACTTATAGAGATTTAACTATAGAGAACCGGGACCTTGTATCCGTTGGAAAGGATTGTCATAATGCTGATAACGTGAGTGCAGAAACATATACGAAGCTCTTTAGTACTTAACAGATCAGGGAGAATGAATCTGTTAATTGAGAATGAACGCGTACGTATAAAGAGAAAAACACCAGAGCTGTGTATGGGAGCTATTCTAGGAGCTATTAAGAGTCTATCCGGACTTTATGGATCGATGGAAGTGGAATTGACTAGGGAATTAACTGGTCAGAGATATGACACTTTCATCTGTTGCTGTGTTGCTCAGAACTACTTACGTGTCTAGTTACGTATACGCCTAGGTGTACGCATTCTTCCACAAAGTCTTTCTTCCTTGTGCCGCGGAGCCCGGGTCTGAGCCCTGGAAAACGAAGCGCAGGGCACTTAGTATACTTTTGAGAAAAACAAAAGCCCCCGGCCGGAAAGATCCCATGCATGCACCTTATAAACTAGCTTATAAATGGCTCATGCTGAAAAGCGTGAAACCATTACCCGCCGCGGTCTTAAAAAACATACAATGATGTTCGACAGTAAAAAAAAAAAAAAGAATAGACATGTTAAGATTTTTTTTTTCTTTTTTTTTTTTTTTAGTCTAGTGGTCAAAGGTCCAAGCAAACTTAGCAAAAGTAGGTTTTGTAGTTAGATGTGTTTTTGTTATATGTTTGGCACTTCCAATAAAATAATAGAAAAAATAATAAAAAAGATTAGGCTTCTCCAGATTTTTTTTTTCTTTTTTTTTATCACTGTGCGTCGCCTAGCCTTGAACAGTAGTTAAGCAGTTGATTAATTGTAAAACTGCCACAGGACGTTAGGCAGGGCCCAAGTGTGGAAGAAGGTGGTCCGAGTCCGGTTGTAAGGAGTGTAACAGAAGCGCTGACAACCAGGCTGACAGTCGTCAGCTCTCTTCTTCCTCAGCCCCCTCCCACCCCCCAGGAGCCTGCATGAATGCGTCAGTGAATGCTTACGTTCGATGCCAGGGGAATGCGGGTCTCAGCACCTAGTACTTCAACGCGTGTCGAATGACGAGACAAATCGGAACTCATGCAGCTCCGAAGGTCCAGACTTGCAGAGCATTTAGACAGTCATTTGGACCTCGAGAGAAAACAAAAAACTAAAACGATGGACACAGATCTTCTGGCCTCTTTTTTCCGTTGTGATTTCATAGACAACAAACTGCCTCGAAATAGGCAACAAACAGACAAAGATTCAGGCAGGCAGGCAGGCAAGAAGGGAGGCAAGCAGGGAGGCAAGACAGAGAGCGAAAGAAAGCAGATTGGGACAGGCGACTCGCTGACCGACGGACCCTCTTCTTCTCGTCGTAAACCTTCAGTCCGATTTCCTGAATGCGCCCAACCAAAGAGAATCAAGTGGAAAGAAATTTAAAAGATGCAAAAAAGAAAATGAAACAAACTTCATGAAAGTTTTAACGTCCAACCTCCCTGCTCGGTCGTCATTTCAAAACAGGAACTTTCAGTCCTTCGCCAACGCTCCTTCGTTGCAGTGTGTGATAGACAGAAAAACTTACTTGCGGATAGAATGGGGTTTTTGTGTGAAGTCACTACCTCTGATCTGATAGTTTTGGCACTTTGACAGACTCTGCGCACACAAGTAAAAAACAACCTAACAGCCGAAAGAGACGCGAATAAGAAAAAAAACACACAACATCCACCCAGCAGTGAGAAGCGAGGACAGCAAGCCGACGTACCTGAGTGAAGCTCTTGGCATGTTTCTGGAGGAAGAAAGAGACCACGCGCTTGTCTCTGTCCTCAGACCAGGCGCCCTGAGTGTGCAATGCCGATCTTTTCGCTTCTACCTCTCGACGGACAGAGGCAGGCAGCTGGCCCCAGGACTGCACGCTCCCACCACCCGTACAAAACCTCAACCACAAACACACTCACACACACACACACACACACACACACACACACAACCAGAGAGAGAGAGAGACAGACAGACAGACAGACAGACAGACAGACAAACAGACAGAAAGAAAGAAAGAAAGAAAGAAAGAAAGAAAGAAAGAAAAAAAGAAAGAAAGAAAGAAAGAAAGAAGGATGGAAAGACAAAAAGAGGAATGAAATTCTTTCCTGTCGAAGACAGAAAGATGAACTGATCTCGGACAGTTCGGGGGTCTGATGGAAAAGGCAAAGGATTGATGGGGATTCCAAAAAGTCAAATATGCGTTGATCTTCTGCTCCCTTACTTGGAAGACAGGTAGACCAGCTGACTGACTGACTGACTGACGAACCTTGATGAACACTTTACCCCCATTGGTACCCCCCCCCTGACCCCCTCCCCCACTCCCATCTCTCCAGTCTGCTTCATCGCCTGCGTCCTCTGTCCCTCTCCCTCGCGCTGTTTGCCTCCTCTCGGTTCCCTCCCCGGTCTCCACACACAGCTGGCTCCGAGGCAGTCGCAGCACTCCCGCAGCCTCAGGCACAGGTCCCAGAAGTTCCATCCTGCATCCATCCATCCATCCATCTACGCATGCATCCATGCATGGATGCATCCATCCACCCATCCATCCACCCATCCATCCATCCACAGGTCGACGAACGCAAACAGGAAACGGCGGGAACAAAGAGGGGCGATCAGGATTCGGATTTCGACACAAAGCGTGAAGGGCGAAACACAGAGAACGCAGAACCTGACTGAACAAAGTTTTGTATCCCACTCAAGCTTCACACAAAAAAAGGAACAAGAATTGAGGCATTTGTGGAGCTTGCAGACGATTTTATCGAATCAAAAAGCTTTTTTGGGGGGGGGGGCACTCACTCTTCGGGTCCAGGACCACTTCGGCCTTCTGAAGGGCCCAGTCCTTCGGCCCCCTCCACCCGCCTTCGGCTTCGCGTGCCGGGGTCCAGTCGACGGACCCATCCCTCATCTTGTCCTTCATTCCCCCCCCTCATTTCTATGGCCGCCCTCCAAGCCTGTAGATCTGCAGCTGCCCATTCTTTCCTTTCCTCTCTCACTTTTGCACGATCCAGCAGAGCTCGGGGGTTCCTCCCGTCCTCAGCCGGCTCTCTCCCCAACCCTCGGCCCTCAGGGGAGGGAGACGGGGAAGGTCGCCTGCCCCCTCCTCTCCCTCCTTCCCTCTCTGTTCCTCTTTCCCCACCAATGTTGTCCCGTGAGGATGCAGAATCCTCTCTCTCCTTTGGTTGCTCAGGTTTCTTTTCACTTAAGTGAGAACGTGCTACTCCTCCTGTGATACCAGTCTGACCTCTATCAACCTCTCTTCCCTTTCTCTCCCGAGACCTCTCTCTTTCTTTCTGTCTCTGCCTCTGTTCAGCTGTTGCCATGGAGGCTCTGCTTGCCCCCTCCTCACCTCCCTCTCTGGACACACTGACAGACTGCTGCGCAGCGCTGCAGCTTGCAGCTGTAGCTCCAGAAGGAGAAGGAGGCAAGGACCTTGCTGGGACTGCCCCCGCACCTGATGAAGGCTGAGGGGACACCTGGCCCTTCCTTCTCTTCAACAGACTCCCCTCCCCCTCGTCCCCCCCCTTTTGTTCTTCCACTGGGGGAGGGGAGGGGGAGGGGGGGCAAGGTCTTTTCGATCTTTCTACGTCTCCATTTCTGCCTCTTTCTGCTTCCTTTCCTTTTGCAGATTGCTTTTTCCCATATGCAATCTCCAGGGGCCCAGCAAGTTCCTGGACACGGCCACGATCTCCGTTGCTGCGGGTACGAGGGGCGTCACTGGCCGCCTCTTCTGGCTCTTGGACCTCCTCTCTCTCTCTGTCTTCTTTGCCGAGCCCCTCTACTCTCTGCCTCTTTACGCACTCTGCTGAATCTCTTTCTCGAACAGCCCCCCGTTTCCCTTTTTTGTCTTCTACTTGGCTGACTTTTATTTGAAGTGCCTCTGCCCCCCTTTGTGTGTCTCTGTGTCGCCTCTCTGGAGACACATGGGAAGAGGCTGAAGCGGAAACAGCGGCACTGTCCACTTGGATTGCGGATCGGGTCTGCAGGTCGGCAGACGGTGATGGGGCGGTTGGTTTTGTAGGACTAGAGCTAGCTGCTTCTGCTTCTGCTTCATCCTCGTCGTCATCGTCGAAGAGACGAGGGGGGGCGTTGCTCTTTCGTGCACGGGTGAGAGGGGCGGGCCTCGGGGCCGGGGCTTCGGTCTTTCTCTTTCCTGCTGGACGAACAGCCTCTGTCGGTTGCTCCCTCGCACTGGTAGCATTCTCCGTTGGCATATTTCTTTTTTTCTGCCCCCCTCCTTCCTTCACTTGAAGCCTGTTTTCTTCTGTCGCGCGCTGATTGGAAGGATTTGCAGGTGGAGGTGCCTCTCTGGGACTCCCTCGCGCAGAGGCGGGAGGAGGAGGCAGGGCTGCTTGTGGTGCACGTGCAAGAAAAGTAATGGGAGTGACGTCATCAATGCACTGAAATACTTGAGATGCTTTCTCTTTCTCTTCAGCAGCACTTTTCTTCTCTTTCCTCCTCCCCCCCCCGTCCTTACCTTCCGATGCCTGACCGTCGGAGGCAGATGCCGTTTCGAGACGGCCTTGAATGACGCTCTGTCCCAGGTGGCTGACGGTGATCTCACGGAGCACAATGCCTTCTAGTGGAAAGCCGTTCTGTCTGGCTGAAACCACAAGGGGCCCCCCCGAGGCTTTTGCATTTCCTCCCTTCCCCCCCACGTCTCCTCTCACTGCTTTCTCCAGTGCTTGTCTGACAGCCATTCTTTGCGGAGAGGACTGACTGGCAGAAGAGGAGGAGGACGAAGAGCCCTGCCCCCCCTTCTCCTTGTCTCTCTCTTTCTGGATGGAGGGATCAATTAGGTAAACAGGGAGAAGGGTTGGAGGAGGGGGAGCGGTCAATGGCGCCCCTTCGAGTCCCGCCCCCTGTGTTTGCGTTTGGGTGGCAGCGATACGGTTCAGCCGAGCGTGCTGCTTTGCGAGAACAAGGACGACACTCTGGAGTCTGGAGATAAGTCGGGAAACTAGACTCTCCCCTGACTGCCCAACAAGCGATACTCGAGTACCGCCCCCAGCCATGAGAGCGGAGTTAAAGTGGTCGTACAGGTGTTTGTCGATGAAAAGAAAGGTGCGGTAGAGGAAGAGAGATCCTCTGGGACGGCTTTGGGGGGCTCTGAGGTATTCCAACAGATGGGGGAAGGAGGAGACGCCCGAGGGTGCTCGCACCAACGTGTTGGGCAGACCCCTGGCGGTCCATATCCGTTTCTTTGCGAGGTCATCGAGATAGTCTGGCGTTACGATTGGTCTTCCTTTCATCATACATGCTAGAATCTTTTGATTTACCGTCAACTTCTTTCCTGCTACCAGAAGAGCAAATGCGTCTTGTGGCCAGGACGTCTCGAAAGAGAGGTAGGCTCCCGCCTTTCTTGCTCTTTCGAGGAGAGCCGAACGGACGGAATCAGACTCGGTACCGTTCGAAGTAAGGCCGGTGACAACAAAAATGAGGGGTTCAAATTCAAGAACAAATTGCTCGCGTGCATTTCCCAAAGAGAACTCAACATCCTTCCCGAGCTCCACTTTTCCGTCCTTTGTCTGCCGGTGTTGCTGAAGGGGGCGGCCGTCGATGACGACTCGGTGGGGGTGTTGCGATGGGTGGGTGGGAGTGGCGGCATCTCGAATTCGGGGTATGGGTCTGTGGAAGGGGAGGGGCTCCCTGTCGGGGTGCTGGGTGACGGAATCCTTGACGAAGAAATTTTGGGTGGGGACCTCTGCAAACTTCAGTTGTTGGACCGGTTCAATTTCCAGACAGGCGTGGTGTCTGGAGACAGAGCGGTCCTGGAGCTCTATGTCGCAGTTCTGCCTGCAAACGACCAAACAAAAGGGGTGGGGCAGGGCATACGTGGTGAATGATCGCAAAAGCATGCAAGGAGCGATGACAACCATGTACACAGAATTAGGGGGAAAAAAAGGTGGAAAGCAGGTTTTTTGAAAAGAACCAGGATTAAACAGGAAAATGCATGCACAGACCTGCCGAGCGTAAACGTTCCCGAAGTGAGTGTGTAGACATCCCCACTGTGTTTGCAGTGGACCTTCCACGACATGGTCACTTTGGGACGCCAAACAGGAGGCAGGGTCTTTCTCAAAAGGAGACGGAACTTTGTCTCAGACCTCCAAATATTCAAAAACACTCACGATGATCTCGTCAGCTACACGATACCGCTCTACAGGAACGATCGAATACGCATACGGTAGTTGTGCTGTCGATTAGAAGCGGACCGTCCTCAACTCAGTCCAGATTCGAAGCCAATGGAGCTAGTCAAAAAGTCGTCAAAACATTCTCGAGACTAAGAATTGTGCGATCTTGCATGCAATCCTCGTGCACGCGTAGACGGAATGCAGCGCCATGCGGGCCCCGGCCCGCCCCAAGACAGACCTACAGGCGCGCCGCCGCCGCGCATGCATGCATGCGTGATCGAACGCGTACGTTGAAGCGCGCTTTTGCTGCATGCCACCAAATCGATCCAAATCGAGATTCGCGGAGACAGCAAGTCTCTTTCTGACTCCACTTCTTGAGTGATACACGCGTGTGGTGGGATAGGCTCGATCTCTGATCTGAAGGAGCTTGTTGTGCGAAAGTCGCAGACCTCTTTGAATCGATATGCGGGTCACATTGACATGAGTGTGCGTGCGCCATCCACGAGCACGATGATTCGGCGAAAAGAAAGAGAGGTGGAAGCGGAGTGGCAAGGTGAGCGAGTGTTCAGCTGCAACACTGGCAAGTCCCAGCTAGCTGGGGGAAGAGAAGAAATTGATCGGCATATTTAAAACGCTGCATATCAGTGATCAGACGTTGAGAGGGTTGTTTGTTGCCCTTCAGTCCTTCAGGATCTGCCACTCACACCAGACTGAGTGGACTTCAGTACGTCAGGAAGAGCACAAATCCATTTCAACAACAGTTCGGACCCGCTCCTTCCTTCTTTATTTTCTTCTCTTCGGGACCTTGCTTGCTCCGTTTCCATCTGAATCGACAACGTTTCACTGCTCTGCAGAGCTTTTCACAAAGATTCCGAAGAGCAGTTGAAAAAAGAGAGAAAGAGAGAGAGGTAGAATCAGACAGAAAAGAGAGAGAGCGCCTCCCTGGATGGCTGCTACAATCGGATCGGCAGGTGCGCCCGTCGGCCAAGGCGGAGGGAGACCGATGAAGGATCCCCCCTCCCCGGCTGGCGGCATGGCTGCAGAGGCACCAACGTCTCGGTCATCTCCCTCTCCTGGAGCCCCTGGTGAGAACGGCAGCACCGTGCGGAATGGTGTGGCAGTGTCTGCAGAGACGCCTCCCTTTCCTCCAGGAGATCCGACCGCCGAAACGGGGAGAGAGAGGGAGAGTGAGACGGGGCAGCTCAAAGAGCAACCATCGCAATCAGATGAGAGAGGGGTGTCGGGGTCGAATCACCTGTCAGAGAAGGAGAAGGAGAGAGAGACTCAGCCGGTTCATAAGATAGCACGAGAAGACTGGATGACGAAAAAGCGTCAGATGGCCTTTTGGATTTGGAACCGCAGGGGGTCTGCGGGACACTCGGGGGGGGAGGGGGGTGGAGGATTCAGAGGTTCCCCTTCTCAAGGGGGGCATCAGGGACAGGGAGGGGATCTCATGCGGAGAGCTCTAACGGGGGCTTCTCCGCATGGAGGAGACGACGCAGGAGGGGGTGGGCCTGGGCGTGAGACTGACAGGGGTGCACTGGGTACGCCGGGGATGGCAGGAGCGAATGGTCGGGGCCTTGGGAGGATGGATGGTCAAGGAGGCGGTGGGGGGAATGGGTTTGCAGGGGGAGGCCGACCTCGTGGTTCGGTTGCACTGTACGGTTTTGGGGCTCCGGGTGCAGGGGGGGGGCCTGACTGGGGTGGTCAGGGGCTGAGTGGAGGAGCGTGGGAGCATGGCGGCGCTCTGGGTGTTGAGGAGAGAATTCAGATGACTGAGAAAATTGAGAAGGTGAGTGAGTCAGAGCTTGCTTCAATTTGTCAAGAGAGAAGAGAAATGTCATTAAATAAACAAACTGGGTTGGTTCTACCAGAAGTGCGCAGGTATGTGTTGCGAGGTAGGACGAGGAGAGACGGTTTTGGTGTCCTGCCTGCTGTGTGCAGAGAGACAGGGTAGTCACCAAGCACTTTGTTTCATCTAAACAAGAAGGAAGCGGATGATTACTGGATCATTTTTTGGAGTGACTCTCCTGCTTTCTGTTCTTTTTGTGCCTGTCTTCATGCTTGCTTACTTGTGTGCGCGCGTGCCTGGTACGTTGCTTGCAGGGAGTTGTGATATGGAACAATAGCTGGCGCAAAGGGCTTCGGTATTTCCACGAGAACGGAATCCTTGATCAAGATGAGCCACTACAGGTCAGACAGACAGAGGGTGGGGGAATCGGCCTCGTACTTTTATGGTTTCTGTTTTCTTCTGCACAGTTTTTTCTGTTCTTTTTCTTCACTGCCAGTTTTCGCTTCCATTTCAAAATGGTGTTCATCTTTTCTGTTGTCTGTCTGTCTCTGCCACGTGCATACAGCTCGGCGATCTCAGTCTCCACACTCGTTTGTTGGCATGCTTGTACGAATATGAACATGCAGGTGGCTGCGTTCATGCTGCTTCAACCTGGACTGGACAAGCGAACCATTGGGACTGTCCTTGGAGGAGACGGGGAGAAGGAGCTCTCACTCTTGAACGCTTATGTCAAGGTAGCTACATGCGTCCTCTCTCTTTCGTTCTGTATAGACAGGAACATTGGCAGAAAGTGTTGTATGAATCTGATCAAGGTGGTAAGAGGAATGGATGCGTGGACGAATGGATCGAATAGGATGTCTGTCTCTTTCCTGCCCTTTTTTTTTGAATGCTAGGGAACGAGGTTGAAGAATGCAGGTGAATAAGACAAGTGTCTGCCGCTTTCTGCTCCTCCTGCATTTCTCGCTGTGACTGGCTGCCCGGGCTTTTTGCTCTCTCTGCAGCTTCTGGACTTCAAGGGCCTGAACATAGAGGAAGCGCTCCGGTACATGCTGTCCCTTTTTGTGATTCCGGGGGAGGGGCAGAAGATCAACCGGATCCTGGAGAGATTCTCGAATGCGTGCGTCAGTCCATTCCCTTCGCCTATATAGCCCTCCCTTCATGTCTTTTTGTGTGGCATTCACCGGTTCACTTGATCCTTTGCCCGGTGTAGCGTTTACTGCTTCCTGAAAAGAGAAAACAAGACCAACAATCACAAGGCCTTTCTGCGTGCCACCGCCATGTCTTTCTCTCCTTCTGTCGTTCCCTTGATCCGTCCGAGAGCTCGTTCTTTCGGTTCGTCAGTGAAAGGGGCAGACAACAAACAGTGCATGGATGGGTCTGCTCAATCAGTTTCTTGTGTGTGTGGCGCTGTTCAAGTAATCATGCGTCGGCATTGCCCATCCCTTTTCCTTCCATACAGGTACGTCAAAGACAACGCGCAGTTGACGCAAATGACGGCTGATCAAGTCGAAAAGGTTCGTCTCTCTCTCCCTCTCTCTGTTCAATTTGGGGCGGGATGTCCATTCGTGTGGGGGGTGGGAGGAGAGGGGAGGAGA
>JAHBMJ010001296.1:21390-32253 GCA_018398765.1 Chromera velia
TCTCTCTGTGGTGTGTGTGTGTGTGTGTGTGTGTGTGTGTGTGTGTATGCGTGTGTCTTCACTTCTGTGACTGATTCTCACGCGACTTCCATCATCTCTTCTTTGTTTCTGCAGGTCGCGATCATGTTGGTGACGCTGAACACTGCAAACCACAACACACAGGTGAAAACGAAATTCACTCTGGAGGCATTCGTGCAAATCCTGAAGGTCAGTCAGTCAGTCAGCCTGGCAACAAGTCGCCCTCTTGATCAGTGCTTCAGTCACTCTATTGGTCATTCTCTCTCTCTCTCTCTCTCTCTCTCTCTCTCTCTCTCTCTCTTTGTTGCTCTCTCACTCTCTTTTCAAATCAGGGAGGTAGGCAGGCATCTGGTCTGTCTGTCCTTCAGTCAAACGACGTGTCTGTCTCGCAATCAAAGAGGCACTCACTCTCTTGCAGGCCATCACACTACCCGGCGAAATTGCCCCGTCTATCTTTTAAGTGAAGGTACTTCAGTCATTGAGAGAGCCTTCTTTCCACCCTTTCTTCCTTGTAAGGCTGCCTTCTCACTCTCTCTTTCTGAACGGCGCTGGGAGGGGGCATGCAGGACGAGGGGCTTCCTCTGGAGCAGTCGAAGATGGAGCAGTTCTTTCACGCAGTCGATAAGGAACCCTTCAAGGCTGCCTATAGGAACTCCGAGAAGGTACGCATGGCTAGACAGGGATGAGTGTGAAAGATCAAACAAGTGCACGGTCTGCGTCTCCGTTTGTCCCCCTCCCATGAATTTGTGCTCTTCTCTCCTGTTTCCCTCCTGTTTTTTCTCTCCGCTTCTGTCTTCTTTAGGCAGAGCACAGAAGAAAAGAACAGACATCCAATGCATCCCTTCCATGTTTCTGTTGGATTCCTCTCCCCGCTTTTCAGAACGCAGGCCTTGCTTTGCATTTTTAGTGACCCGGATTTATCTGTAATCATGCTTAACTCATGTACTTTGTCCATGCACCAACGACCTCAAATAGGTCTACTTGAGACTTGCAAAAGACCCGGAGCAAATCAGGAGAACGATGGCCGGCCTTGTTGTGGATATTGACATGGAGTTGTTGAAGAAGGGGTGCGTGTTCACAAAGTTTGGACGGCAGGGGCGACCGAAGCCCCGACTTGTGTTCATCACTGTGGACGACCACGACAGGCCAAATAGGGTGCTTTGGTGTTCTGTAAAGGGTCAAAAGAACCGTGGGGGGCGGGGGCAGAAAGGAATAATAGCAAGGGGGGACGAGAGGGGGGATGACGTTCCGAGAGGGTTTCCTCTAACAGGACTGAAAAGAATTGTTATCGTGAGTTTTTTTGCTTCTTTTTTTTTTTAATGTGGGTCTGGGGAGGACTGTTGTTTGTGCAGTTTCTTCTTTTCTGCCCTTGCTTGCCCTTCTTGATTTCTTCTTGTGCTTTTTTCTTTTCTTCTTTGCATGCACCTCTTTGAGTATGCCCATTTTTTCTCCGTTTTTCTCCGTATCTCTTTCGTCTGGGTGTCGTTCAGGAACAGTTTACTCTCTTAAGCTTTGTCTTTGGTCCCTTCTTTCATTTTTTGTTTGCCTTTCCATGTTCACATTTTTTCTTCTTCGTTTGCCCTTGCCACGCTGCAGGGTGCCCAGGGAACAGATGTGATGCGGAATCACCGAGAACGGATCAGCGACGAGGTAGACCAGAGGTGTTTCTCTCTAGTCACGGACTACCGCACTCTGGACCTTCTAGCTCCAGAGGAGATGCACCCTCCTTTGTCAATGTGGATGTCGTTTTTCCACAAAGTCATCTCGGAGAATCAGGCGATGGAGGAAAAGGAAATCGATCCCGCAAGTCAGTCACGGTAGTTCATACTCACAATATGGGGGGCAGAATGGGTATTAGTCAGTGAGTGTGCAGATCGTTGAGCTATGGTGCAACCAATGCTTCTCAGTCGTGCAACGAATCATTTCATTTAGTGGTCCTCCCTGAGTCCTCATGAGGGAGGAGACACGGGCGAATGGCTTTCTACGTATGAAGGCACAAAGAGGAGACACGACAACAAAAGGGGGCATGCCTTTCATCGTACCTGAAAACCTGAGCATGTCACGTCCTTTTTTACTCTCTGTTTTCATCTTTTGTCTATCTGGACCTTTCAATATCGGTGCAGCTGTTGCACGTCGGAAGAAGGAGCGGCAGGACCAAACCAAGCGTGACCTCCGAGTGTGGCTGACGGAGATTTTGCCCCAGTGGGACAGACACTGGAATGCCGGGGCCTGCCTCGCCGGGTCTACTGTGGATCCGGACAGGTCATTAAGTCACTCACTCACTCACTCATGCATTGCTTTTCTTTGATTTGTTGTCTATCTCTCTTTCCCTCTCTGTGCCAATCCCCTTACAACACACACACACACACACACACACACACACACATACACACACATACACACACACACACGTATACACACACACGTATACACACACACACACACACACGTATACACACACACATACACACACACACACACGGACGCACGGACGGACGGACGGGGAAAGGCCCGCCTTCATTTGCTCACTCGTTCAAGGTTGGAGGAGGTGAGCAGACCTCTTCAATCTGTCTTGGGTGTGTGGCACATCAATGGCACCTCGCGTGTGTCTGTGTGTCTCCTTCTCTCCCTCCCTCCCTCTGTGTGGGTGCAGAGTGCAAGAGGACTCAGAGCCTCAGGGAAGGGGCCTCTCGTTCCTCGGCTTCTGTCGGGGTGGGGGTGCACAGAGGCAAGGGGGAGGTCTGATGTCTCGGGGGGGAGACAGGATGGCGGGAGGGGCAAGGAGGGGCCGGTCGGAGTCTGCGGAGAGGGGGCGGACCCCCTCCCTGTCGTACAACGAGAACCAGAGGAGGGTCCGGTTCGGGATGCGACAGGGTGAGTGAGTGTGTCAGTGAGTGAGTGAGTGTGTCAGTGAGTTAGTGACTGAGTGAACGAGGGCGGACTTTCAGAGAAGGAGCACTGAAAAGGAAAGACCACTCCTGCGTACCGGTTTTCCTGCTCATGTCATTCTGAATTGCAGATTTGGCATTCGCTTTCATCCCGTTTTTCTCACTCTCGTCATGCGACTCCTCTGTTCTTACCTCCAGTGCACACACTGCGGCTCATTCTAGATCTGCAAGTTTGACAACTTTCTTGTCTACTCCCTGTCCGCGTGATCTCGGTCAGGCAATTGGCTTGGGGAGATCGCTCTGGACCGGACCAAAAGATACGAGACGGCACAGTCCCGCAAGATTGTCTCTTTGTGGGCGAGGGGACTCCCTGATGTTCTCCGGTGGGTGGGTGCGAGAGTGGGTGTGTGCGTGTGTGAGGAAAATCGACGGGTCGAGTGAGGGAAAGGGAAAGAGGGCAGGGGCCAAAGACAGAAGTGCGTGAGGTGAAAAAGAAAAAGGGTTTTCTGTTGGAATCAAGACGAAAAGGGTTCTCTCTGCCTTCCTTTCAGCCTCCTTGTGGGTGGGGTGGGGTGTTGTGTTTTGCTTGGCTTCGGTGAGTTTCCTGGTTACTTCGTTGATTGAGACAATCGACGGAAGTGCAAGCGTCTCTTTATTTTTTTCCTTCTGATGCTGCGGCAACTCGTCGTACATGTGGGAGGACATTCTTCGCTCGTACGTTCGAGGGAACATCTTTGTCTCAAGCACACTCTCATTGTACGCACGTGTCCCTCTGTCTCTGTCTTTCAGGAGTCGTCTCTGGGCAATCGCAATAGGCAATGAAGAAAAGGTTGGCACCGACAGTGTCTCCTTTTTTTTTGTCATGCTTTCGAATCATCCCGGCCACTCTTGTCTCGTGCATTTTGACGGATTTGAGTCTATTTGTACGTCTTTTTCTTTGGGAGGAAGGCTTCTTCTGCCTTGTCTTCTCCTTCACCTGTAATCTGATCTCACGCACGGACGAAATTTCTCTGCAGGTCTCGGCTTTGACTCTCGCGCATCTACGCGCGCAGGCCTACCACGTGCGGACCCTCAGCCACGACGACAGACGGCTGCAAGACTCCGCCTCATTGCGGATGCTGAAGGATAGCTTGTCGAGACTCGATTATGTGAGTCGGCAGTCTTTCTGCTGACATGTTCTTCCTTCCGTATGGCTTCTTTTTGTCTCTCTGTCTATCAGTCGATCAATCTGTCTCGCCCTCCCTTGCTTTTTTTGAGCGCCCAAAACAACGTCGTCCTCTGCTCCCTTTCTTTCTTTTCTGATCTCTGTCTGCAGCACACGCGTCACCCTCCCACTGTTTGGGTCGAACCTCTGTTCTACCTTGCTGTCTGCGTCGGAAAGCCTATCGAGGAAGTGGGACCCCACACCAGCAGGAGAGGGGCAGGGAGGGACGAGACGGTCCACTCGTTCTCACAGGCACCCGACGGCCTTCAGAAGGCAGTCACGTATCTCGGTCAGTCAATCAGGCAGTCACTCCGTCTTCTAGCAGTCCGATAATCGTTTAGTCTGCATGTTTTTGGCTACCTGTCTGTCTGTCTGTCTGGCTGGCTGGCTGGCTGGCTAGCTAACTTTCCTCCACCTGGGCGCATGGCCTTCTGTCCAGAAAATCTCTATGTCAGGGCGGTTGACGTCTGGGCAAAGAAACCGCATACCCGTTCCATCCCACGTGTGTCTTCCTCCGCCCCTCCTTCCTTCTTCCTCTCAGGAGAGGACGACGACGGAGAGTACCGGGAAGGGAGAAGCGCAGGAAATTCCCCTGTCGGCCGACTCCAGCAGCCGCCCCCCCAGTTCCCCGCTTTGCAAGGCCAAGAAGATGCAGCCGCAGAGACGACCGGAGGAGTGCCGACGGGGGGGGATGCGAGCCCGACTGCCGACAGGGACCAGCCTGTGGCAGGAGACCAGGACGCAGAGGCGGAAAGGGAAGGCATAAGGAAACCCCCTAATCCATCCCTTCCGGGTCGCAGCTGGGGTCCAGCTGCGGCAGCTGCAGGGGGTGGGGGGGGGGGAACTCGTCGATCTGTGCAAACGGAAGTTGGGGGGGCATCAGGAGGGGGGCCTCCCACTGCCGTTGACATGGGGGACGAACCTCGCAGTTCTCTTGTCGCCCCTCCGGCATCAAGGCCGCAGCCTGCGTCCACTTCCCCAGCCTCTTCTTCTCATTCGGCTCCTGTGCCTCCGACGGCTCCTGGTGACCGTCAGACCCCGGTAGCATCGATGCGCGGTCCTCATACAGAAGGCGGGAGGATGCCAACAGGGCCGATGGAACGAAAGGTGCAGTCTTCCAGTCCTGTCTACAGAGGAGACGGCCGAGACAGTCCCCGTCTCACAGGCCTTGTGTCTCCTTCTCCCCCCACAGCGGCGTTGAATGAAGACTTTGCGAATCGGCCAACTCTAGTACCAAACGTCTCTGGAGGTCCTCCCTTCTTGTCTCCACGATCCCCCCAACCATTGGCGTCCGAACCGCCGCCCAGAGGGGGTTCCCAGCCCTCTCCAGTTCATCGCACGGCGCCTTCTGCTCCCCCCTCCTGTCCAGGCCGTGAGGCTGCCGTGTCTCCGCCTGCATCGCACAGAAAGCAGTCTCCCTACCCGTCTCTGCCGTCTCCGACCGGGAGGTCGCACAAGGAGACGCAGGAAGAGGCGGACAGCAGCAGGCGACATTTATGTACAGGAGCACCTGAGCGTGTGGGGATGTCAGTGAATGGTGAAAGGGACGGAGCGGCGCAGGGGGAGGAGAAGAGCAAGGACGGAACACATCAGCAACAAGAAGGGGACGCCCCCGTTTTCACTTCTCCTGTAGGCATGGAAGTTCTGCATGGGGGGTTGCCGACGCCTTCCAGTCTTCAATTAGATTTTCAGGTCGCGGCAGAAGCAGCGGCTGCAGGATCCACGTCTGCACCAACTGGGCGAAGTCAGGGAGTAGAGGGAGAGCAGAAGGGCCCTCTGATTCGAGAGGGCGTCCGTGACATCGTCTCGGCTTACATCTGCATGCGGCCTGAGGTTGGTCGGTTGAGTCGCCTTCTTGCGCTTCGTTCTTGCTTTGCTGCTCTAAATGTGTTTTGTCTTTCTGCCTCACTGATGGCTAGCTTGTAGATAGAAAGCGACAGTTCCATGTGTCCAGAAACGCAAAAAGACTTTACAGTCTGTCTGTCTTCTCTTGGGCAGGCTGGAGAGAATACGAAAAGCGAAGACATGTGCCTTTGTATATGGTTTTCGGTGTATCTCTGGATTGATCGATCTACATGCTGGCGAGATAAATGCAAAGGCAGAATTACTCAAAAAAGGGATGTCACAAGAGCATCTTTTTATCGATGTGATATCGTGTGTGCGGTGCGTACTCTGAAACTGCTGCATGCAGATTGGGTACGCCAAGGGCATGTCTGTGCTTGCGGCTGTGTTGCTGTACTACCAGGACGTGAACTTGGTCAGTCAGTCCGTCAGTTTGTCAGCAGTCGGTTGATTAGACGGCAAGCCGGAACTGTTCAAACGTTCTCAAATGCGAATCAAAAAGATCATCAAACACTTTCCTTTCCTTACACAAAGCTTCAGGCGTGCCTCTAGAGGAGTAGTTTGTCGTGGGGGCCGTTTTCCTCAGCTGACCAGTCTTCTTGTTCTGTTCTTCTGTACCATTCCCCCATCATCTGTCTGTTGCACCCTCTTCATGGTTGTCGTAATGGGTTTTGTCCACTTTTGTCTGTCTGCAGGCGTTTCAAAGCTTTGTGAATCTGATGCATTCCTTCTACTTCTACGAGCTGTTTACATTTGATAAGTCGTCAGTCGGATGAACAACCGCGGCTTTTTCTTTTTTCTCCTGCACCCCCCTTGACTTCCTTGCGGGTCGGGTCCCCTTTGGTGTCTAGAGGAATGTTCTGTAGTGAGGTGCCCAGCTATAGAAGAATTGTCTGGTCGGCTGGGGAGCTGTAGTTCTCAAAAGGAATGAGAAGACAGAAATGGACTCAGAATTGGTTGACGAGTCGAGCGTCGCTTTGTCACAAAATTTGGCCGGGCACGGTCTTGCTATTTTTCGACTTTTTGTTTTCTCCCCAAAGCATTTTTCGCTCTCTGTCTATGGAACTTCTCAATTTATGTGTTGCATTGCTTGGTCATCGTCGTTCTGTGCGTTTTCTCTGCTCACAGACACATGAGAATTCGTTTTGACTTTTGGGAGAAAATCTTTCGGGAGGAATTGCCCCGCTTGGTTGGTCGGTGGGGGGCGACTTGAGCTTCTCTCTATCTATCCATCCTCCTGTGTGTCTGCCTGTCTATCTATTCCTCTGTCTGTTTCGATCTCTCGTGGTAGGAAGAAGTTTCATTGTCTGAGCTTGTTTAGATTCATCTTATGTGCGTGAGGTGGGTCTTTTTCTCTGGCCCTTCGTCCGTCCGCTTCTCTCTCAAAGGAAAGAACACACACACTCTCTCTCTGCCTCTGCGTATAACATGTGCACAGCTTCGTACAAAGCTCCGTACAAAGCTCCACTCTGATGCATGTATGTCCCCCCTCTGCAGTTCACTCACTTTGACGGGCTTGGCCTTACAACCGATCTATTCTTTGTCCCGTGGCTCTCCAATTTGTTCTGCAATGCGCTGCCTTTGCCCGTGGCATGCCGGTCGGTCTTTTGCGTTCTCTGTCTCTTTTCTTTCTTTCTTTCTTTTCTTTCTTTCTCTCTCTCTCTCTTTCTCTCTCTCTCTCTCTCTCTCTCTCTCTTTCTCTCTCTCTCTTTCTCTTTCTCTCTCTCTCTCTCTCTCTCTCTCTCTCTCTCCCTCTTCCCTTCTTTGTTTTTGTGTGTGGGAGGAAGAAGGCGGGGGGGGAATTGTTCGAGAATTTTTGCGTACTCATTTGTGCATGGGCGCTTTTAATCGTCTGTGTATGTGTTTGTGCGTATATGTGTGTGCGTTGGTGGGTGTGCGTGGCCGTCTTCTCTGTGTCCTTTTTTCTCCCATCACAGTGGATGAGGAAAGATGACAGCTGGAGAAAGCGGAAAACCAAAGGAGAACGAAGAAGAAGTCCTCTTTGATCTGCGTTTCCACCTGCGTGTCTTTCTGTCTCTCTGTACACCTGGATATGTGCGTGTGTGCGTCTGTATGTGCAGGATCTGGGACCGTCTCTTCCTGTTCGGAGAAGTCGTCGCATACGAGTGCGCCCTCGCGCTCCTGCGATACCACGAGAACGCGCTGATGACGTCCCCTTTCGAGGTGTGCATCAAGCTCCTCTACTCACCCCCCAAGGAGGACTCTTTTGACGACAGGAGATTCATGCAGTGGTCAGTCCGTCAGTCAGTCAGTCTGGACATACAGAGAGCGGCTGCATTGGTCTCGTCGGTGAGGGCAAGCGATGAAGAGAGCGAGCACCTTCACCGAGTGATGTCAAACTCCTCGCTCTTTCCCCCCTTTTTTCGCTTGTTTCGGTGTTTCGTGAGAGAAGAGCAATCATCCTCTTCTTGTTGCGATCAAAAATAGAACGTGCAGAGTGGGTTTGCTTGCTCGATGGCGGGGCTTTGTCCAGTTTTGGCAGATGCTCTTACTTTTCTCTTCTCTTTCCGGTTCCTTCATAAATGGTCCTCCAGAAACGCGATGGAATGTGCTTCACTATAGACACGTGCTTGAGCCCTTCCTTGATCTCTCTTTCGTCTCTTTAACACTTCAGTTGGCGGCAATGATGTGAAGGGAGAGAATCACTCAAATAATTAAGTGGCGAAACTGATCACTCGTCAATGCTCTGCTTCCTTGACTACTGGCCGGATGGATGCAGCATGGAGGCCTCATCAATACCTCCGGAGCGCTTCGGTGGTTGGCAGGCCACGCGCCGTCTCGCGGAGGCGAAGGCAAAGCTGCTCGAAGTGGTCATGATGACTCCGTGTTGATGATTGAGCACGGCGCGTCATGTCTTTCCTGATAGAGTAAAAATGCACTCGCATTACATCTCTTACTCAGTTTGGCAACTTCGGTGCAAATCACTAATTATTATCATCATACCCAAAATAGGTAATGCTAACTCTGATATAGCGACTACTGATAGGATTCATATAGGTTGGTAAATGTTATATACCATAGGATCGAATAGGATAGGATTTATGTTCCCTTGAGATCCATTGCCTAGAAAAGGCTTATACCATCGGCAACCACATACAAGGTTGTTTTTAGAAAAGAACCTAACAACCAGCTAGCCACCTTGTGTTCTAAAGAACTGATCGATCAATAAATGTTATTATCAATACTAATTAAAGATATGATTGATTGATTGATTGATTGATTGATTGATATGTTCCGCCCTAGAGCCTTCCCGCTATATCTATCTGTCGCCTGAACGGCACTGATCAACAACTAGATCGACAATCACATTTATGTTTCAATACAGTACCCACATTTACCCACATAATGGGCCACATTTCATAGTTTGCTTAAAGTGACAGTTATTGACGGTCTTGATTTTTAATAAGAATTACCAAACTAATTTAGACTAGATGAAACTATCCCTGAAACTCATGATTTTCTTAAATTTGAGAACTCTGCATGAACGTATAATAAAAGTATATTGAATACAATCTACTCATCATTCATTAACTGTATGACTGACTGCGTTCATTCAGATCAGCTGAGGGGCCCTGAGATCGCACGTACTCGTATGACGTATTTTTTTATTTGGGGGGGGGGCTGGTTCGGTTTGATCTCCGTCTGCTCTGTCACGATCCTTGGAGAAAAGTGCCCTTCAAGCAACTCGCACGCAGCCGCGATTCTGTTCAACCGTAATAATACACCTTGCCTCAGAGGGCAGCTCATCCTGGACCATATCGCCTCGGGACCCTGAGATTGTGTACTTGCATAAACGCGCGCGGTTGCGAGCATGCTAGCTAGAGCTCACATAATTCATCCACAAATGCCCCCCGAGGCACTCACCCAACTGGTTGGGTGTATCCCGTGCTATGTAGCTGCATGCATGCATGCATGCACCTTAAATGCGTGCGCGGCCCACTACTCCTTCAGGGAGACCCAAACCAGCGCGGCCGACCCCCCCCCGAGGCGGCGCGCCCTCGCGTCCGCCGGGGTCAGGCCCGCCAGTGTGTAAGGTAACCAATGACCGCGAGGCAGGCGACTACACTATCCGTAACCTCGGTTTGAGCAATTTGCGCAAATTTTTTTAGCCCGAACGAGCCGACGAAACCGGTACCGTTGGAAAGCCCTCCTCGAGCCATCTTCCCTTAAATAGAAACGGAGTCGCCATTCTTCCTGGATCGCGCGGTATGAAACCGCAAAGATCTGCGTGAACTTTCGTGGCTTCGGTCTGTCTCGCGCCGCCCGTGAGCCGCAGCCCCGCCGCCAACGGGGGCCACGGCCTTAAAAATTAATTCCAATACTATAAGCCCCTAATTTAGCTCCGTGCGAATAAAAACGCGCGCCGGGAAAGCGAAAAACGACGTCCCAATGACCGTAAAGTGTAAGTGCCACCACTTTCCGGGGCCGCCATAAATTAAAAAGTGCAAAAAAATGAAAAAAATCAAAACAATACAGAGCTGTTCGAAACAAACTTCTGGTCTGCTGCGACAAGAATGACGCACCAACTCTCCACGAATGAACATCCACGAGGCTTCCCGCAGCACCAACTCACTTCCTTTCGATGAAGAGACTGCTGTTGACCCTTTCGATCACAAAAGCTTGCCGCTTTGTGGCCCGCTGGTCATCTTTCGGAGTCGACCTTCCAGCAACAGGTCCGACACCACCCCGTCTTCACGAACCATGACCGTCTACCGGCTTCTACCATGTGTCAGCTTCCATTGTTCTTGCTTTCTGCGATGCTGTGTGCAGGTCTCTGCCTGGGCGGGGGGAGCCCGAACTCCCCCCGCCCCATCCATCCCATCCATTCCTCCAGCCATCCATTCCTTCATCCATCCATGCATCCATTCCTCAATCCATCCATTCATTCCT
>JAHBMJ010001297.1:6262-33129 GCA_018398765.1 Chromera velia
TTCCCCCCCCCCCCTTTGTGCATACAATACCGACACATGCAGACGTCGGAGACTCAGGAGCGTCTTTGCCCACAGTCCGGCTGCCTCGGCTTCTCTGTCATCCCCGTCTCTCTCAATTGAAGAAGGGGAGGCGGAGACTGTCGGCCAAACGGACAAGAAGAAACTGGAGACGCCTCTGACCGTCTCTGGGAGAACGCGACAGCAACAGAATGAGAAGCTCGAGAAAGGGGGTGAAATTTTACTTCTCGAGGGTGCTTCTGTCAAAATGGTAGATGCACAAAGAGGCAGAGACACAGTGCTTATGGAAGAGCCCCCGGACCTTCTGACCCCCACAAACACGCTCGCATCTCCACGCATGGAGAAGACTTCAGCAGAAGAGACCGGCGGTAAGAAGCAGGGAGAGGTTCTACTGAGAGCGGGACGGAGGTCCTCAGAGGAGGAGGGAGGAAGCGGGGGAACAAGAGGAAGGGCCCCGGCACTTGAGGTGCCATCAGGAGAGGGCCGTGGACCCCGGCTGCGTTCTCCTGGGGGTGAATCGAAAACGAAACTTCGGCCGCGTTCTTCGGGTGTTGGTTTTTCTGCCTCTGCTGAATGTGAGTGGGTCGATAGGGAAGACGGTCAGGCGGCGGCTGGAGAGGACCGATGTCTCCTCTCTGACCCTCCCCCTCCCTGCCGTTCCCCCGGTGGAGGGGGCGGGACTGGGAGCTCTTCTTCCTCCAGCAGCTCTTCTTCTTCTTCTTCTTCTCGGGCCCTTCCTGCCGTTGTGCGGTCAACACGACAAAGTGGGGCCGTGGTGTCAGATGGAAAGGAAGAAAGAGAGTCAAAAAGGGGGGAGGGGGCTGACACTGAAATGGGGGGTAACGGGGGAATGCCATGGGAGGAGACACGCGGGGGCGTGAGTCGTCTGAGAGGGGGTGCGTTGCCTCGAGGAGAAGGGGACGAGGAGGAAGATGTTGTCATTAGAGACAGAGACAGAGATAGAGATAGAGAGAGGGGGAAACAACAGGCCCCCCGAGGACCTGTTGAAGCAGGGGAGGGGGGAGCCAGTACTGCAACCCCGTCATTAGATCGAACCCCGAGCTGGGGGCACAGGGAGAAGGGGGGAAGCAGGACCTGTGCCGCTTGGGTTGCTTATATCTGTGTAGGGTGAGTTCTGCTCTGATTTCCCTTCGTCTCAACATCTCTCTCTCTCTCTCTCTCTCTCTCTCTCTCTCTCCCTCCCTCCCTCCCTCGCTCGCTGTGGGAGGGGCATCAAATTGTGGGCTACAAAAACAAATTTTCGTGCTTCTGCTTCGTTTCTTCTTTCTGGCCGTGGTCCCTGTTCCTTATGCTCCGCTTAATTCGCTGTGTTGCAGGCTGACCCTGTGGCTTGGGTGGGTTGCCTACTACCGGGAGTGGGAAGGGAGCGTGGCAAAGGCGCGGGCGGTTGAATCCCACTTGTTGGAACTGGACCGTGAAGAGCGATTGAGGGAAGCGGAAATGGAGAGGAAATGGGGAGAGGCAGTGGTCAGTCAGTCGGGCAGATGAAAGGAAGGAAGGAAGAGTTTGGCGTCAGATCATCTGACTGTACGTTGAACTTATCCGTGCGGGGGTGGGGTGAGGTGGGGAGGAAAGGTGAGTGAGTGATGCACGTATCATTTGAACGATTTTCATGCTTCTTGGGACAGTTGGTATTCTGATGTGGAGCTACTCTTGTGTGAGTGAGTTGTTTTGGGGGGGAGCCCTTTGTCTTCCTCTAGTGCCTCTGGACTGTCGGTCTCTTCCTCTTCCTTCTCCTTCGCAGTCTTTGCGTTGTCCTGCGCTCTTCGTCTGACTCACTGTTTTTTGTTGCTTGTTCTGGCGTTGGAGTGCTGCAGAATGTTGATAGGCAGGAGGGGGTCAGCTCTGGCAGACGGCTGGCACAACAGCAGGGCGATGTGGAAGGGAAAGCCAAAAAGCAGAAGGGGTCTCCGGAGATCAAGAGTCGACAATTGGACTCTCGCAAGAAGAAGAGAGGACGGGGGGGTTCGATACGGACTTCTGATTCTGGCATGGCTGCGGAGACGGAAAGAGCTCGGAATAGCTCAGGGGAAGAGAAAGAAATCTCGAAAGGTGAATTTGGAGAGGAATCGGTTTCCCCTGCCTTCTTGAGAGGTTCTTCGTCTCCTGCAGAGTCTTTTGAGTTAGACTCGGAGACTTTGTCAAGGGGAACTTCGAGAGACAAAAAGGGGGGTGGCGTTCGGGAACGGGCGGACGAGAAAGAGGGGGAGAGGCAGAAAGGCAGACATGAAGACATGGCTGAAGAAGAAGAAAGTATTGCTTTTACCGTTCCTTTGTATCTCATGACAGAACTCCCTCGCTCCCTTCCTGTCCTGGTGATGAGGTGGGTGTCCTTTGTGTTCCAGACCGTCAAACCTCATCTTCCTCCCCGACTCATTTTTCTTGGTCTGGTGATCAGTCAGAGCTTCGGAATAGAATGGAGAGAGGAATCCCGTCAGGCAGAGAAGGGGGTGGAGGACGGTGCTGAAAGCGGGTTGAATGAAGGAGCCGAGGGGGGAGTGCGGGTGGTCTCTGTACGCCTGCTTCGGGCTTCGTCGGTAGGGGAGGGGGGAGGACCGAGTTCGGAAAATTCTGAGGCACAGGGAGAAGAAGCAGAGAAGAAAAACCCGTCAAATTCTGAAGGGACAAGAGGTGATGGTGAGACAGAGAGGGGGTTCTCGCTTGAGGAGGCAGAAAAAGAGAAGAGTACCGCTGCTGAAGGAGAAGCAGAGGCAGGGGGGCGGGTTGAGGATGCAGTCCCTGCAGACGACTCCCTTGCTTTCCTTCCAGTGAGCGAAAATGCAACCCAGGTCTGTCGGTCTGTGTACTCGGAGAGAAGAAAGTGAGGCAGGACAGAGAGAAGAGATCGAAAGAGCTCTCCCTCTGTGGGTCCGTATCCCCTCTGCATTTGATCGGGGTGCTTGAAGGCATTATTGAAATTCTGCTAGATAGAAGATCGCATCTCGCTTCCGAAGGTTTTCTTTCCCTTTTTCTGCACAGGATAGAGACGCATCTTGGTGTTCGTGACAGTCTTTTTTGTTGTGTTTGTGGTATTCTGCTGGTGCACTGCAGATCATGAGGGAAGGAAGGTGGCAGAAGAAAATCGGGGGCATGGAGAACGTTGAAGGCCCCTCGGTGTAAGTCCTGCCGACGTGCTAATCTGTTTTCTTTCTTGTTGTCTTCTCCGCTCAGGTCTTCGTATCTTTGAGCCTTGCTGAGAGTCTCTTCGCTCGTTTTTGTCTCATTCGAAAGAACGGAGAAAGGCTTCCTCTGCATGCCGACCGACCCGCTTAAGATTGCGTATTCCATTTGTCCGCTGACAGCTTTCTGAGAGATTAGAAATAGGAGAGTGAAATGACTCACTCCCTTTCCTTTCTCTCAGGCGTCTTTCCGACACACCTGCCTGCCTGCCTGTCCCGCAGTTCCCTGACCTCCCGCGCCTCTGTTGACTTTCCCTTGCGGTTCCACCCGGACCCCCTCAAGAGAGTTCCTGCGCCCCTTCGGAGGAGAATCATCCGTCTGCAGCAGCGGAGGGAGAAGAGACAGGCAGAAAAGGAGAAGAGGGAAAGGGAGAGGGAGGAGGAGGAGGGACGACAGAAGCTCAAGAGGAATGGAAGCAGGGAAGGTGCAGAGCAAGGCGAAGCAAAAGAAGAATCTCCAACAAGCGCTTCTAGGGAAGGAGACGGTGAAAGTTTAGAGGGAGGAGAGGACACTGAGAGAGGGGCAGAAGGGATTCGCGCAGAAAAGGACGACATGGAGAGCCCATCTCCTCCTTCTGCAGCCTTCCCATTTCAAACAAAGCCAGAGGGGGCAGATCGAGAATCTTCTGAGCACCCAGAGGCAAGGGAGGAAAAAAACCCAACTGACCGTGCAGGTTTCGGATTCCAAGAGTCGCCCTCGGAGCCTTCTTCTAGAGGGACTGAGAGGTCTGATAGACAAGAAATTCCTTCTCGCTCTCCATCTTCATCCTCTTCCTCTTCTCATTTTGAGGAAAGTGGATGGAGCCAGACGGGAGGAGATGGAGGAGAGATCCTCCTGCAAGAAGATGCGGAGGCGGCGCTTCTCTGGGGTTGGTTGGTATCGTCTTTTTTGGCCACATTTGCTCCCTTTGTGTCTTGTCTACACTAGTCCTGCCCTCTGATTGATTGGTCTGTGTTGATCAGTAGAGCGAGGAGCGGCCTTGTGGTGATTCTCTTTGAACTTTATTTTGCATCAGCGACCTTCGGAGGGACGGGGTAGGGGTAGGGGGTGTCTTAGCGAATAGATGAGAGACGGAGGGAGGAAAATGAAGGTAGGGGGGCATCTCTTTGGGTATCTCTCGAATAGAGGCTCACGTTGTTACACTGATGACTTGAATGTCTGTTTGCAGGCAAGCAAATCTGGCTGGCCCCCCTGCTGGTGGCGCTGTTTTGGGCAGGTGTGCATTTTTTTGTGTCTAACCTGATGCCTCCATGAGTGTACGCAATTAATCCCAAATGGCTTCTTGGACGTGAATTGATTGCGGTTCTTGGTGGTCTTGGTGGTCAGGAATGTGCACAGCATCTGTGTTGACGACATTCTCTCGAGTCTTCTCTCCTTGCCCTTCGAAGGTTCCCTCCTGTTTCATTTGTGCCCTCCAGCCTCACCTCGGATTTCCTACGGGTGGGTGAGGTATTTCCCTGTCGAGCCCTCTTTCTGCTTCGTTTGCCACACATTTTTGTGGCTTCGGGCGCCATCCTATCTTCGTGACTCTGTGTCTACCCCCATGCCGGTTCCTTCTGCAGACCACAAAAAGACGTTCAAGTACTGTCTGCCGTACCTGACCTTCTACAATCTGGTGGGAGTGAGAGCACCTGACTTCATTGGACATCTCACTCTGCATGTGCTCTCGCAAGTGAGTTGAGGCCTTTTCTTTCCATTCCATTGCGAATACTAGGTTTACCTCCTTTTTGCGCGCTTTTGTGCGAACCTGTTCTTCCCTGTTCTCTATATCCCCTTGGTGGTTCTCCGTTCTTTTTTCTGCCCCTCCTCCACGGGGGAGTAGATCTCTCTCTGGCCTTTTTTCCTTTTGTCTTTCTCGAAGTGAGAGCCTAAGGGGGGAGGGTTTTTGTCCACAAAGACGCACGGACGCGCGTACAAAGAGGAACAGGGGGGAACAAAGGATCGATCCACTTCTATGTGCGCATGTGGGATTGAAAAAGCTACCAGCATGTGCCTGCCTGTTCTTCCCTTCTGATGAGCTGATGACGGGGATCGATCGACAAAGCAGCATGACGTCAATGAAAGTTTGCACTCACTGTGCTTGTTTTTGTTCGTTTGTTTGTGCAGATGTACACAACCCACAGCGCAGTGGTCGCATCCCTCGTGGTGTCTCTCATTTACATCCTTCTCATGTCTCTGTACATGCTCCTCATGAAGTCAGTCAGGCTGTCAGGGAGTGAAATCAATCGGCATGCCTTCAAGTTGACTTTCCCAACGCTCATTAGAATTCTTTAAACCGTCTGCCCCTCCCCACTGTAATTTTCGATGCTGCGACTCGTGATTTTATCAGTTTCTCTATTGATAAGGGATATACCGCCCATTTTGGAAAGAAGCGATTTTCTGTAAAATGTGGAATGTCCTCATTTTTCTGTCTCTCGTGTGGGAGCCTTTGCCTTTCCTTGGTTGAATGTCGACTTTGACGCCTCTCTCTCTCTCCTCATATATATATGTGTGTATATATATATATATATATATATATATGTGTGTGTGTGTGTGTGTGTGTGTGTGTGTGCAGGCGGGTGGCTTCACTGATGGCTGAGCCCCTCCTCTTTCCTCGTTTCCTCTTCATCGCACAACTCTATTACTACCTCTTTTGGTCAGTCAGGCAGTCAGGCAGTCAGTCAGTCAGCCTGTCAGTCAGTCAGTCAGGCAGTCAGTCAGTCAGTCAGGCAGGCAGGCAGGCAGGCACTTCCTTCCTTCCTGAGTGTTGGACTTGAATTGGAAAGAACGCGGTAGAGCGGCAGGAGGGGAGACAGGAGCAAATCAAGCAGACAGCAACCATAAGGCAATTTTGGGGAATCCATTGCGGAGGGGTACAGCGCAGCACTTCTTTTTCCCTCTGAACATGCCGCTCTTATGCGAAGTCCCTTGTCTCTCAGCTGTTTCTCTCTCTCTGTGCTTCTTCGTTCCTTCCTCCATGCACGCCTGCAGGTACTTGATGTCCATGGTGACTACACCCAAGGGAGCTGGGGATACGTCTTTCATCGTCATGGTCGTTGTCTCGGTGGGTGGGTGAGGGGTCGCTTGTGTGTCAGTGAAGAAGCATTGGATTTCGGGTACCCGGATTCACCTGTGACTGTCCTTTAGTGGGAGCCCTAGCTTCCTTTTGTCCTGTATGCACGAAGCAGACAACGTCTATCGATTTGGTCAGCCTTCGACTTGATAATGTTTTCTCAGCTTAGTGTTTTTCGTCTTTTCGGGTTGCTTGCAGAATCTCCATTACCTCTTTCAGAACACAGGATCGTATACGAGGTCAGAGGATCTGCTTCTTTCTTTTCTTGTATCAATAGAAAGGAAGAATGACGGGAGAGGACCCGTGCGCGTTCTCGTCCCTCTCCTTTTTCAAATGACAGATAGGCGGAGCGAATCCTGCTTGTAGACGGCAGTGTGGAGGTTGTTCCGCCTGACACTATCTGCTCACACACGCACACACACACACACACACACACACGCACGCACGCACACACACACACACACACAAGACAGGCCCTTGTGGACGGATGAGGGCGGGTCAATCACACGGGGGGGGGGGGATATCGCGTCAGATGTTTCTGAACAAACGTGCCTTCTCTCTCGAATCTTCGTGAAGCCCTCTGTGCTCTTCTGAAGTTGCTGCCTCGATCTGTATACCTGCATGTGTGCAGTGCTTGCCGCTGGTTCTGTGCAAGGCTCCCCTTCTCTGCCGGGTCATCTGCCCAGCAGACGACAGACATGTCTGCACAGCAACTGGACCCCAAGGCCGTCCTCTTCGATGCCAAAGTGGCCGTGCAGGTTGGTCAGAAAGGAGGAAGGAAGGAAGGAAAGAAAGGGAGACACTGAATGTTTCCGGGAGACAAGATAGAGACTGCATGTTGGGTAATCACTTTGATCGGGCCCGGGCTGCCAAGCTGTCTGCGGCTCCTGCTCCATCGAAATCACTCACTCCCATCTCCTCACTGTCACCCCAATTTTCCTCCCTGCTTTCTTCGGTATGCTGCCTGCAGGACCATCTCGCGGATGTCATCTCAATCGTGGCCGTTCCTGCTGTGGTCCGTCAGCGTGTTCCGCGCTCTGTGATCCCTGACTGCTGTTCGATTAGCTGTCTCTGTGCTTCAGTATACGCCCCTGAAAGTCCGTTTGTTTGAGGGCTTCTCTTTGTATTATCGACTACCGTGTAAGTCTAATATTTGTTCTGTACTTTCGGCTTGACCTCGTTCTGCTCTGCCCGGATTTTTATTTTGTTTTCAGTAGGGTGGACCCTAAGGTAGGCTCTTCAAACATGCAGTGGTGGAAGCAATCCAAAACGTTGCGTAATTATCCACTCCCTTTCCCTCCCCTTTCCTTCCCACATCCCTCCCTGCAGATGACTGCTTTTCAGGTGAGAGGCCACAGTCAACACGAACGACAGAAGAGCCGTCATCTCCCCCACTCCGTGGATACAGGGCGCTGTGGCTTCTTGCGTCTTTGAGAGTCTTTTTAATGTGTGTGTACAAACCGAAACAATTTTGTTGTGACTGCCTCTTTCCTCTGTTTCTGCTCTCGTGGTCAGAAGACATTTTGTTTTCTTCATCAACACCGACCTCTACTCCCCTTATCTTTCCTTGCCTTTCCTTCATTACTTGATCACACAAAACAGGTGCGGTGTTTAGACAGCGGCAGGGGAGACGGCAACGAGCCTCGGGTTCTCGGGATTGGTCTTCCTGTGCCATCTCCGTCGTCGCCCCTTTCGGCTTCCTCCTTCGATTCGGGAACCAGCGGAGGGGAAGGGGACTCTCCAAGTCCCCAACCGTCCCCTTTCTTGCATCTCTTGAAAGAATCGTCTCTAGATCCTCAGGGAAACGTCAGCTCGCTCTCTCACTCACTCTCTCTCTTTGCTTGTGTGTGTGTGTGGGGTGGGGGGGGGTGTACGCGCTCTTCAATGTCGGAGGTTCGCTTTTTCTTTTACCTTTACGTCATGTTGCTTCGTCTGATGCCTTCCTCGTCTCATGTGTCGCTCTCTGTTTGTTCTTTTGTTTGTGAATTGTTTTTTCTTCGACTCTTCTTTGAATTCACTTCTTTCTTTCTTTCTTTCTTTCTTTATCTTCTATTTTGCTCTTCTTTCCCGTCCGCCTGCAGAGAGGCGATCGGTACGGGAGCAGTGAGGTGACCTCAGGGGGGTGTTTGGTTTCTCTGTCGTCGCTCTGGCTCCGGTTTCTTGTGCTCCTGCTCTGCCGTGCCCTTTCAGTCCTCTGCACGGAGAGCTTGGTGGGCAGGAGACTGAAGCTCCTTGCAAAGGCTGAAGGTTGGCCTTGCACTAGGGCGGCAAGAAAGAGGAAAGGGAAACCAGAAGTCCTATCTATCTGCCTATCTGTCTATGCATCTGCCTATCTATCTTCCGTTGCGTCGTGTCGTCACGGTTCTTTCTCGGCGCTTGGTTTGAATACTGTTTACATTCCGACTGCATCTCAATGGTCGTTGATATCTCTTCTAACTGGCCTCTTGCTTGTTTAATTGATGTGTGTGTGGGTTGGACCGTCATGATGATTGGATCTTCTTCCTTTACCTTCCAGTTTTCATTCGCGTTCTCCGAGAACCGGAATTGGAGCTCCTCTGCGCCTTCCTTCTCTACCGTTGTTGGAGCTGTCTTTGACCTCTTGCTAGCTTGTTTCTTCTCTATTCTCTCTCCCGCCTGCCGGATGCTGCATGGCGGGTCGTTCCTCTCTGCCTACATGCGTCCTACTATTGCGACCAAGAATGAATGACAGTCCGCAAATAAAAGGGTCGCGAGTGTTCTAAAGACTGTTCATTTCACCCACCAAGCATCATGTGTTCAACCTCCCCCTTTCTCGTCGCTTCTGCGCAGCCGCGGGAGTGAAGATCATTCCCTCGGCAGGCCCGAGAAAGGAGGACAGAATCCGACACAGTCAGTTTGTCAATCAGTCAGTTAATCGGTGGGTCTAGGTTGTTGTATTATTCCACTGGTTGTTTGCCGCTGTTTCTCCTTCCCCGTGACGCAGTGCGTCTTGTCTCGTTTTTTCTCCCAAACACTTGCTTCACAGCTTCTTCTGCCGATTCGAGACGGGGACAGAGAATACGTTGAACTCAGTCCCAGTGTCTCCTTGCGTTGTGCTCTGTAGATCCATTCGGAAATTTTTGTGTGACTATTGTTGTTCTCAGCTTCAAGTTTGGAGTGTGTATCACGTCTGTCGAGTGAGTGGACAAAAAGATTCAGGGGCCTCCAGGAGGGATGAAAATCTATGCGCATCTCCCCCGGGTGACCATACGTGAGCGAAATTCAGCGCAACTCCCACGCTTTGATGTGCGACAAAAAATCTATGCAGGCAACGACCTGTCTTCGGACGGAAATCTCGCCGACGAACCTGCAAGGAACATTGAGAGGTGGGGAGGATGGGGGGGTGGTTGCACACCTTGAGTTTTGAGCCTCTTTCCACGTCTCAGTGAGCGACCATCTCCTTGCATTTCCCCGAATGATGCTTGGCTGGGGTTTTCTTCTGCCCTCTTCTTTCTCTACGGCAAAGCCATTGGTGACCGAGGCAGTTGTGGCGTAGCAGCAGAGGAGACGACAAGAAAGAAAGAGAGACGTCTCTATTGTGTCTCTGTAGACTCTGAACACGAAGTGGCAGTTGTGGTTGTTGTCCTGTTATCTTCCTCTGCATGTTGCAGCTCTTCCGGTCTGTGTGCATGTGGCAAAAGTGGCTGCTGATGTACATGTCGACTTTTTGTTGCAGGAGTTTTGTTTTCTTCGCTGCCGTGGGCATCGTTTGCATCTACGCGGTCTTTCAGCGGTCTGACGCGCCGTGCAGGTAAGCAGATCGGAAGCGCTTAAAGCAACAGTACGTTTCTCGATTCACTCGTGTCTTTTTGACCGGAAAGATCCGGTTTTGTGGTGGTTTCTCGTGACGAGTCTTTTCAATACCCGCATTCGATGAAGGCGCGCAGCGACTGTCTGATCTCCTCGTGCGTCGTAACTCGTGTGCGTATCCACTGTATCTTTTGAAAAGGTGAGTATTCCCTACAGAATTTTTTTGGATGTTTTTTCAGAAGCGAGAAACAAGAAACGCTGTTCTTGTTCTGCAGATATTCGCTCGTGGATGCTTGACCATTCAGACTCTTGAGTGACCTCTCGACAGGAAGGATCCGACTCAATCGTTTTTGGATGCTCACTACTAAGTCGTGCAGCGTATAACATACAGGCTGATGATACAGCCAGCTCGACAGTTATAAAGCTGGTTGGTAAAGACAGACAGTTTCGTGTTTTTGTGTATAGATCCGTGATTAGATTGGTAAAAACACTGAAAAGACTTCAAAAATTAAAAGTTGTTTTGAATTCCTGTTTCTAGGCTTGTTTCAAGTTTTATAGTTCTACAGCTTCTACTAAGAATAATAACTACTAGAAATAATTAAGTCTATACTAGAAGTTTACATTATTAATTAAAGTATATAAAATTTATGATTTGATAGAATTAATATGATTATTATCTAGATTATTAATTTATTATAGGACTTACGTTTTAGGCTATAGGCTCTGGGAATTTTCGAGGACTCCTGCTAGACTAGCTGCTAGATATCCTAGTAGATATTGGCCGAGATATCGGTTCAGATATCGGCTTAGACAGATTACAATTAGGATTAGGATTAGGATTAATGTCCGGAGGATTGGCTTCCCGCCCTAATGCCGAATGTCCGACGTGCGGCTTCCAGGGAAAGCGCCTAGATGCATCAGACCTCCCTGGCCGGCCCGCACAGGTCTAGCCTGTGCCGCAAATAGATCATATTGAACAGTCAATCACCTGTGTGTGTATATGAGAGGGCTCACTCTATTTCAAAGCAGGATTTGAAAGGGAACGATCCCAGAATTGCAGATGAACGGCTCGAAGCGAGTTCCAAAAGCTCCCAACATCCCATCCTCCTCCTTTTTCCCTCCTCTTTTGCTTCCTGTGTATCCCTCCACACCCTTTCATACTCTTCAATTCTTCCCTCTCTTTCTTTTTTACTTTTCTAAGTCTCTTGATGCACCCTATCTAACTCTCTTCCTAAAGCTTGACTCAAATTGTCTCCCTTTTTTCTTTTCCATTCTCTCACTACCTGTCTTTTCATCATGACGTCTTTCAGAAAGGTATCGACATTCTTATTGGCCTCATTCAAAAGAAAAGAGAATAGAGCGATCTTGTATACCTTCCCTTCACTACCCACTTTCCATCTGCTGCTATTTGTAGCTCTCTCCTCTCTCCCTTTTACCGAACTCCAATGTGTCATCAAAGCTTGCAAGCAGCCTGCCCTCTCTCCATCATGCAGAGGGCATTCAGTCAGCACATGGATTTCATCTTCGACTACTTGAATGTCAATTAACTGGAAGTTTATAAGTAGCGACACTCCATTTTTGTTCGCTTATATGGCCGGGGGTTACGAAAAAAAAACTTGAATGATAACTAGGAAAAAAAAACTTTAAAGTTTACTTTATGTTAGTACTTTGTATATATAACTTTGCCGTACTTTGCCGGGATTCTCGCCTGGATTTTGTCTAGTAAAAAACACTTTAAAAACTTTTACAGCTCAACTATAGCAGCTCAATCATTTGAATCATTTCTGCATCGATCATTACAGTTCCCGTATTTGTCGCTTTTCTTTAATACGTATCTCGCAGCTGAATTCAAGAAACCCTTCTCCGCCCCCCAGCCCCCCCCTCCGGTCGACCGGGACTCGATCGACCCCTTGCCCCACTTTCCCAACTTATCATCGATCTCTGAATTCATAATCATACTCTGTTTACCGCTTCACTAGGTTGCTAGCTAGTAAGTTCCTTTCTTACTCGGTCACTGACGCCTTGAATGATTGATCAAATCACCGCCACTCACCCATGCCCCCCCGAGGACCCCTCTCTTCGGAAAGAGACGAGGGAGTTCTCCCATTTCCTGTACAAGGGGCAAACAACGCTGACAGTCACTATCGGTAGGGGACTCGGAACTGCCACCATCTGCAACCTACTTCCTCTTCTCTGACTGCCCCTAACAAATGTCTGCCCACTCCAACCCCACTGTCTTCCCATCAATTTCGACCTTCACCCTCATCAGTGCCGCAGCCTCTTTTTCCGTCTGAAAGCTCACAAAGCCAAACCCTTCATTTTTCTTCGCAGAGTCCCCACATCGAGGGACATGTAAGTGGAGAGGCTGCAGGCCGAGACGGCTGACCCCAGCACGCAGCGTCTCTGCAGTCGTTGTAGTGGCCAGCTGAGTGACACACACATCGAACAATTCCCCCTCCCCTACTGTGACTCTTTTCCGTCTCCCCAAACGAAACCGAAGTGAATACCCGCAGAGTCGAACCTTCGACGGCCCATCACTCAACAGGATGGAGACCTCCGCTTTTGTGGCAAACCACACACACGCAATTTTTCCCTCCACGCACTTCCCTCCCTGCATCATATGAGTGTTGTTCACAACCTTGACCTCTACAGGGGAGATTCCGAGTGTCGCTATTTGCTCAGCAAGACTCTTCCTCTCAGCCCCCCTGGGTAAATCGAGAATCCAAATTTTCGGAAGCGACTGCAGATGGGCCTCTGAGTCGGTGAAGGGGCGGGCCAATTCAAACAGCAGATTCTCACCGTCATCCATCAAAAGAAAGGGACCCCCCCCGACTAGCGCCTTCGCGTCTTGTTCCGAGGAGAACTGGGCACACGCGAACACACCCGGTTGGCCCTCGGAACTAGTGGGTCGATACAGCGAGACTTCGATGGGGGTCACGCCGATGTCCTCAATGGAGACAGACAGAGACTCGAGCGTGGTCTCCTCATCTAGACCAGACACCCACACACGGGGCAGGCGGCCTGTCTTTTCTGCTGCTGCTGCTGCTGCATCAGTAGGGGCGGACTTTGGGGGGACGGGGTCCTCTTGCAGTGTGGCCATGTTGTTCTGTGAGGGGAGGCTTGAGGGAGTGCGGGTGGGAGGGAGGCTTGCAGAGGGGGCACTTGCAGGGGGTGGGCTTGCAGAGGGGGCGCTCGAAGATGGAACAACTGTGGGTGATGCGTGTGCGGAGGGAAGCTTGATGGACGGGGCGCTTGAAGATGTGAGGCTTGCGGGGGGGGCTTTTGCAATCGGTGGCTTGGTGTGGGGTAGGCTTGTGGAGGAGGCACTCGGAGAGGGTTCCGTTGCGGAGGGTGTGGGTGCGGGAGGAGACGTGAAGTCCTCGTGGCGTTTCTGAAGACTCGAGGGGGGGGCGTGTGGGGCGGTGGGGGTGGGCAGAATGCCGAGAATGGCTGGGCCTGGAGTCTGTGGTGGGTGTCTGCGGGACATGGGGGAGGCCTCTTGAAGAGTTGGAGGTGCTCGGGATGGGGTGGGGAGTACGGCAAGATTTGGAGGACCTGGTGGAGGGCCTGGAGGGGGGGGAGGCTGGTTCGGCATAGAAAAGGGGGCTTTGTCTTTTGCGTGCTTCGGGTTAGCCGTTGTGCTCTCCCATACGTCTGTCTGTCCGGTGTGCAGATGCAGCAAAGTCGTGGCTTCTGCTGCTGCTGCTGTGCCTGGCGACTGACTGCAGGGGTAATTCGGGTACCCAGGGGGGGGTTGAGGAATTGCGGGTGGAAGAGCGATATCCCGCAGCATCCTCGAGGCGGGTGGGTGTGGGGTCGTTCCGGTCGTTGCGGGTGTTTGTAGAGAGGCGGCGGCCTTCTGCTGGGAGGGTAGTCGAGGGTCCACGGGAAGGTTTTGCCGGGATGGCGTGAGTGAAGGGGAAAGAGAAGCGGAGGTGGGGGGCACGGTCTGTGGAGGGCCCTTTTCAACCGCTGGGTTCGTGGGCTCTGTATTCAGATGAAAGGGAATCTTCTGACCTGCGAGGAACATGGAGGGGAACTCTCGCAGCAGAGACTCTGCCTGTTCGAGCTTCGAAAATCGAACAAAAGGGCCGCCTCCGGGGTCTGTGCCTGCGTGCATCTCCAGAGGGGGGAAGCCGACGTTCTTCAGGGCGCTGTGGAGACGGCTGGTGGTTATGTCGGGCGTGAGTCCCGACACCGACACAGTCACAAAAGGGGGGGGAGGCGCCGGTACAGAGGAACGAGGTGGATGTGAGGAAACGGACCTCTGTTGGACGTTGGAATGCAAAGGCAGCGAGGGGAGTGGATAGGGGGTTGGAAGCAGGGGCTCCTTTTGTGTATGTGCGTGAAGTGCCGTCTTTGCATTTGCGTAGGCAGGGCCCGGGGGGATCGGGACCTTCCGAAACGAATTCTCCTGCAGGCACAGGTGGAGGGAATGAGAAGAGGGAAGATTTCCTACAGGCTGGCAGAGTCGGGGGCTGCTGCCTTGACCTCTGTGATTCAATCTTGCATCAACACATGACAAAACTGCTGCAAACAGCACATTCTCTCTCAATCTCGGCATGATATCGGAGGGAGGTGCGTTGATTCCAACTCTTCAAGACACATACATGGACCAAGCAATTGAATGTGTCTGGCCACGTTCCTTCTTCTATGAGCCAAGAAGCGTTCCTTTCTATCGATCAGTGAGGGAAGTGGGGTCAGAGGATTCATTACCAGACATAGATTGAATCCCTCTCTTCATTAGACATCTCTCATCTCCGTGCTTGCTGACCTCCGGATTGACTGTCTTCTCATCTCTCCACTGCTCTTTCTCTTTCCGCCCTGAATCTTCCCCTCCTTCTCGCTCCGTGTTGTCCCCACCCCTCTGTAACCCCCCGGTCTTCTCTTTTTCATCGTCAAAGATCGTTCCCGCAGACGCTAGGAGAAAGGCACGAAAAAACTTCGGCTTCGGCACGTCCCGACTTTCCCCCTGTCCCTTTTTGTCCATCATGAAGCCACGGTAGCTGCACGTGTACTGTCTGATCGAGAGCAGGGCAGCAGAGACCCCGCTGAGCGCTGTCGTTGCGTCTTTGGAAATGAAGACAGCCTCCTTCCTGCCCGAAAGGCGGACAAGATCACTTTTAAGGAAACGACTAGAACCCTCTCCAAGACCGACGAACAGAAAAACCCACCCCTGCCTTCTCATCCGATCCTCGACTGCCTCACGCAAAGCTGCACAAAGTCTTTCCACGCGACTGTTTGCGCTCTCTTCCCCCGTCCCTGCTGTCACTATTGCGAACACCACTTGCGGCCTCGAGAGAAGCATTTCCGTCTGTCGATCATCGGCTGTCTTGTGAGCGTTTGGGGTCGTCTCCCACTGATCAGGGGGGGGTTCTGAAACCTCCGGCCGCTTACTCATCGACCGCAGGTCTTTGTCTGTCATATCAATGGCCAGAGACAGAGCCTCAGCAAAACCGCCTTCGGACCTCTTCCCCCTGCACAAACGGGCCAAGATAAATGCGTCTAAAGGGATAGAAGAAATGCAGGATGGCAGGACCAATACGCGACACGGGTGACCGGAAACCATTGAGGTAAGCGAAGAACATGGGTCATTAATAATACTAATAATAAATTAAAACTGACTATCGAAGGATGCTACACAGAAGCGGGGACTCCCCAAAGACACGAGAAACATTCTTCCAGCTTTCATACGGAGAAAAAAAAACCAATCACAAAATCGAGAATTAATGCTGTCCTCTGAAGGAAAAAAGGGAAGACAGACCTCGGAGGGAAAATGTCTGTCTCTTTCTCCGCACCCGCTCCTTTCAGTTCCCTCCGGTGAAACACCAGCCGCGTGGTCGAACCAGACGTCCCCACACTCAGCTGAGGTACAGGCTCCCCTTCCTTGCAGGGCTTGCCTTGAGCTCTGATCAGATCGTTCAGACTGTTGAGGATTTTCTGCCGGGCCACTGTTTCGTGAACGCCCGTCTCTGGAGCATCGATCAACAGAAACACCAAAGCTCCGTTAACTCCACAGGGCTCACCTGGACATTCAGGCTCCAAAATCATTCCTGTACCCCCCCTCTCCCCTCTAAGTCTCGCACCCTCCAACATGGATCTCGGTATGGGGTTCTCTCACTCTTCAGTTTGCAATGTGAACCTAGATACGCCCTCATGCACCGACAACTTTCGACTTTTCCGTCTCCAAAGAACTGCACCCAACGGTGTTCAATGAGCACGACAAAGGCTTGTGAAGCATGGTGCAGCCTGATTGCGCTGGGTTCTCCAGCTCAATGGAATGCAAGCAAGGGCTGCTGTGGATGAGTTCATGAAGTTAGTGAAGACTGGCAAACATGTCGCTCGCATGAGCGGCACTCTGAGCCTAACCGAGCTACGAAAACCTAGAAGAGGTGCTACTAAATCACCTAAGTATCACCTAACCCGTACAGTGACATACACTCAGACTGGCTTCACGCTGTAGTTGGCGCCATAGTTAGCGCCCTTGAAACCACCTAAAACTAACTTAAAACCTTAGTTAAAACAACCATATTATTAAAACCACCTAAAACTAACTTACACATTTAAAGTTTTCGACGGTGTTCTATGGCTATAGAGACTAATTTGGAGTGTTATATATGTATATCCTATTTCAATGGCCAGTTCAATGGTTTTTCAAATTACAAACTCTAACAAACTCTCAAACATGCTAGCACTAGTGCTAACATTCAAACCAACGGATACGGTGACACCTAGAGATAAACATGGAGACTAGCATCCAAATACATGTAAGCAGACACAGATATATACAAATATATATACGAACGATGTACGTCAGACACATGGTTATAAACTAGAAATTAAACTGTATTAAACTGACTAAACAAACACTGCTAAATAGACATACATACAGACAGACAGGCAGACAGACAATATGGTTAGACAAACTATATCATCTTTTCTTTTCCTTGTTCTCTTTCAGACAGACCAAATGGTTTCTTTCCATTCTTTTTCAGACAGACAGACAGACAGACAGACAGGCAGGCAGACAGCTAGGCACCCAAACCATGACCCTCCTTTCTTTCTTCTTTAAGACATTTATGCAAACAGACAGAGCACACGGTTCTTTCTCTTTTCCGCCGACAGAAAGGCAGGCTATGCTGTCCTTTCTTTTCTTTTTTTCCTTTTGCAGCGACAGACAGACACACACATAGCAAATCCACACACTCGCGACGTACACACACACACACACACACACAGGGAGAGAGAGAGAGAGAGAGAGACTATATGACAGACAGACAGACGGATAATATGACCTTTTTTTTTCTTCCTACCCAGACAGACAGACAAACAGGCAGACGATATGCTTCCTTTTTCCTTCTCCTTTTCTGTTTATGTACACAGCAGACAGACAGGCTATACCCTCCTGCTTTCTAACAGACAAACAGACCCTACGACTTCTCTTTCTTTCTTCTCTTCTTCTTTTTCCTTCACAGACAACAAAACAGGATAAGAAAAGAAAAATCGCACAGACCATCAAACGAGACCTACAGACACACAGACAGACAGTATCGTTCCCTCTTTTCCCCCTGCCTTCGTTTTTGACTCACAGAAGTGCCCATGAGTGCAGATGCGGTTCCCTTTCTCACACATACAGGCAGACAGAATATAGCATACAGACAGACTATATCGTCTTTTCTTTTCCTTTTTCTCCTTCTTCATTCTCTTCTGTTTCTTTCTTTCTTCTTTTGGCGCGCTCTCTCAGTGGAAGGGTACCAGAGCTCCAGGCCTTAAGCGTACCCTGCGGCCCTTCCTTGCCCACTGCAGGCTTACGCCTTTGCACTTCCACATTCTTTCCATCTGGACGTGTTCGTTTTTTTCTTCTCCTTTCGCTTACGAGGCAGCAGCAGTAGCAGCAGCCAGGCCCCCCTAACCGCCAGGAGCAGCAGCAGCAGCACTTTCTTTTTTTCTTTTTTCTGGGGTTCCCTTTCTCTTTTCTTTTCTTCTTCTGGGGTTCCCTTTATCGTTTCTCAGCCACAGCCCCTCTCTTCTTGTTGGATCTCTTCTTTTGCCCCCCCGCCCAGATGGAAAGAATGCGTGTGCGTGTGTGTGTGTGTGTGTGCGTGTGTGTTTGTGTGTGTGTGCACGTATGTGTGTGTTACTGTATGTGTGTGCGACTGCTCACAGGTACAATAACCTGGAGGAAACCGTCCTTGTGCGGAAATAAGGAAAGATAACAGGCTATTCGAAAATAACCAGGAGGGTTTCGTCACACTTCGATTGCCACTATATTGGCGATAAGCTGAACTCACACCCCTTGTTGAGGTCTCCGAAGCACTCCGATGCACTCTCCAAAGGGAGAGGATCAGCTACTCCGACTTGACAGAGGATCAGCTACTCCGACTTGACAGACTATATCGTCTTTTCTTTTCCTTTTTCTCCTTCTTCATTCTCTTCTGTTTCTTTCTTTCTTCTTTTGGCGCGCTCTCTCAGTGGAAGGGTACCAGAGCTCCAGGCCTTAAGCGTACCCTGCGGCCCTTCCTTGCCCAGTGCAGGCTTACGCCTTTGCACTTCCACATTCTTTCCATCTGGACGTGTTCGTTTTTTTCTTCTCCTTTCGCTTACGAGGCAGCAGCAGTAGCAGCAGCCAGGCCCCCCTAACCGCCAGCAGCAGCAGCAGCAGCACTTTCTTTTTTTCTTTTTTCTGGGGTTCCCTTTCTCTTTTCTTTTCTTCTTCTGGGGTTCCCTTTATCGTTTCTCAGCCACAGCCCCTCTCTTCTTGTTGGATCTCGTCTTTTGCCCCCCCGCCCAGATGGAAAGAATGCGTGTGCGTGTATGTGTGTGTGTGTGTGTGTGTGTGTGTGTGTTTGTGTGTGTGTGCACGTATGTGTGTGTTACTGTATGTGTGTGCGACTGCTCACAGGTACAATAACCTGGAGGAAACCGTCCTTGTGCGGAAATAAGGAAAGATAACAGGCTATTCGAAAATAACCAGGAGGGTTTCGTCACACTTCGATTGCCACTATATTGGCGATAAGCTGAACTCACACCCCTTGTTGAGGTCTCCGAAGCACTCCGATGCACTCTCCAAAGGGAGAGGATCAGCTACTCCGACTTGACAGAGGATCAGCTACTCCGACTTGACAGACTATATCGTCTTTTCTTTTCCTTTTTCTCCTTCTTCATTCTCTTCTGTTTCTTTCTTTCTTCTTTTGGCGCGCTCTCTCAGTGGAAGGGTACCAGAGCTCCAGGCCTTATGCGTACCCTGCAGACGGACAGACAGACTACATACCTGCTTCTTTTTCCTCGTCTTTCTCTTTTCATGGGACAGAGAGAGGAAGAGACAAGTAGACTGTACGACTCTGTTTTCTTCTTCCCTTTCTCAGGTGGCGAGACGGAGAGACTAACTGCATCTTCTTTCTCTTTGTCTCACCTCTTGTCTTCACTGGGCAGAGACACAAAGAGGTACAGAGAGAGCCAGAGTGCGCGAACGAGCAAAAGAGATGGAATGAGGGCAGGTTGTGTCACACATTGGTGACCTTACTATGCAGAGACTGAGCGATGTATTGATAAAAAACACATTACGGGAGGGTTCATTTCAGTGTGAAGAGTGTAGAATGAATACAGCATGATTATGGCTGATCACTTAGAGCCTATCGTCATGTACCCTCGCTTCGGGTCTACCTTGAGGACCTGCTTGCTCTTCATAAAATACAGAGAGGAGCACTTGTTTCGTGCTCTCGCATCTCGAAGCAGTCGACGTACAAAAAAGGAGACAGAGCAGCCATGCAGACCAAGTACAAATACGTATCGTTGAAGAAAGCACGTCCAAGACTCAACCTCAGCTCCGCAACCACAGCCTCCTCCCCCATAACCGCCCCCCCCTTCTACCGAAGCGGCTGATGGGAGCCTCCAAAGAACTGGACATCGCCTTCTTTCTGGGGGGGGGGGGTCAAGTCAAGAAGGTCAAAAGATTCAAACCCTCCCACAGCCTGCTGGGTCTTACCGCCACTCCCATTCAATTTCTCTTTCTCCTTCTGCTGGTCTCCCACATTCCCTCCCTCATCATCCTCTCCCAGGTCGATCAGATTTGCTATCGGGACTTGAGGGGCTGCAGCAGCAGCAGCAGCAGCAGCAGCACTGCCAGAAGGTGCAGCAGATGGACGGACCTTGCTTCCTGTCCCCCCTCCAGCCCCAGAGGCAGAGCTGGATGATGAGGCCATCTGACGGAGGACAGAGCCGTTCGCATGGCCCGCCTCCTCTTTCTCTCCTCCAAGCCCTGAGCTTGGAATCTCAGGATAGGGCACCATTTTCTTGTTGTGCCTCTCTCCCCTTTCCTTCGCTCCACCACCTTCTCTCTGAAGAGATCCGGAGGTTCGTGTCCCCTCCTCTCTCATTTCCTTCTCTAGCTTTGCCTTCTGCTGAGCAGCCTCGGCCTGCTGCCGCTCTTGCACGATCTTCTGCCTCTCTGCCTCTGAAGGCACCCAGCAGACGTCCACGTGGAGCTGCCCTGCTGCCTGGTCTTTGTGCTCCAGGAGAATCCATCCAACAAAACGGGGAAGAGGAACAGAGGCACTAGGCTTGGGAAGATTCCCCACCTGCAGCACAGAGATGAAAATCAAGAGACTCAGCAGAGCAATGAGAGGCAAGCTGAAGTAACAACAGCTTCTGGGACACAGGCAAAGAATCTGAAGAGCCTGGAAAAAGGCCAACCATCATCTTCGACCGTTAGTGGAGCTTCAAAACAGCCTGAACATTTCACTCAGAAATGATGATTCCAAAAAACCGATCATTGGAATGTCTGTTCCATAGATTGCTCCACCTGTTATCAGATCCAAAACCACACACAGACTTGGAAGAGACGGCGTGTCAAACTGACCAGGAAATGGCTTTCTGCTGCTCTCTTGTCTTGACGCAGCGTTCTCTTGTGCCACAGAGTAAACTTGATGTAGGACTCTCTGGTGAACTTGTGGAATCGGAAGGTTTCCCCAAACCGAGGGGAGTCATCCCCTTCCTGCCACTCTCCCATAAGGAGACGGCCATCGACCTCCACACTCACTCTGTGGACACCCAGATGAGTGAGCCGGTGTCCCTTGGAGACTTTCACCACAAGCTCAGGGTGCGCATTCTCTCTTGGTGGCTGCTGTGGTGCGCTTCGTCTGTTTTGATGGTTCAACTTGGCGCTAACAGCTTCATGAGGATCCCATCCATGTCTCTGCAGAAGAACGTAGGCATCCACTGCTGAGACTTTCAGAACCTCCCTCACAAGGTTCACCTTCTGCGCCTGCTCTGGCGACATGTCAACGGCACCTCCTTGGCTGCTCATGGTCGACTGAATCAGTCACAAAAGGGTGAGTCAGCTGACGTGATCTTGTAGACAACAAAGATAAGCGGATGCTGGGAAGGCAATGAAAGCTTCAAGATTTTGTCACGGAGGAAATCAATGACGGCTTTCAATTTGAAGCTAGGTATTCATGGACTCATACACAAGGATATGTCATTTCCTGCATGATGTTCTCTGGCAATCTGAACTCCTGTTCTCATGTGACACACTTCAATCAGACCACGCTTCATGCAAAAGCATCGATCCTCCCACAACAGGGCGGCCCCGTAAAGTTTGCGAGCTCGCGCGGTCCCGGAAAGTGAAGACGCGCCAGCCCGCGCCGCCGCCGCGCCGCGATCGATATGCGCCGGGCGCATGCATGCATGCCCGCGATTGCCCTCGCGCGCGCGCGGGTCATGCACATTCATGCACTGCTTGACAGGCAAAATTCGAGACGAAAAAAGCTCTGACAGAAATCATCAGAAATCACGGCGAACTGTGCCTCACACATCGATCTCGTCAGATCAATATTGGAAGCTTCGTGGCAGAGCTTCAGCACCAGATTTGGTTCCTGAGCTGCTGGATAGCCGATAGGTTTGAAATGCGATGTTTGTGTATTGAACGTCGTTTGTCAAATTCTCAAGTCGCCCAAGTGTATCGAGTCCGGTGATAGCATCTTACAGGCTGCACCTCCTAGACCTGTGGATCACACTCGGGGCAGAGGCGAAGAAAGTCCCCAAATTCCAAAAGGAACACGAGTAGGAGGAGCCCATCAATTCGTTGAAACAACGGAGTAAAGATGGAGCTATCGAACGTCTTGCTCACAATTATTATCGTGTGCAGTGTCGTCGCCGGTCTGATTCTGTGTGGATGCTGTTGCTTTTGTTGCTTCAGCTCTCCCGTCCTTTGGGAGTCAGTCAACTGCCAATCTGCCCGTCGTGCTTTCTCTTCGACTCTCTTTGCTCCGTTTTGATTTTCTTCATCTCTTTCGTCCGTCTCTGTCTCCTTGAGATTGACGCCTCTAATTGGCGAATCATCGCATCCCTCGGCTTCCTCTCTCTATCATTTCCCCGCCGTCGGCCTCTCATTGTGTCCCACCGTGGACAATTGATTTTGTTTTGACCTCCTCGCGTATCCCTCTGCCTCCTCACCTTTCAATTTGGTTGTTTTTTCATTTTTGGTTCTGCGTATCTTCTCTCCCTTCGCGCCCTTCCGTCTCCGTATTCAATTCAATTTCTTTCCTGCTTCTCTCGTTTTCCTCCTCTTCCCCCTTTTTTCTGCCGTTCTCCCGGTAGTATTCCTCTTTTCCTGCTTTCACTTCTTCTCTCTGTCTCGGCATCCCAAGATGATGAGTTTGTGTTTGCATCAACCTCGTCAGTCTATTTTCGGCCTCCCGGTCTGTGTGTGTCGATTTCTGTGTTTGCGCATAAGAGAGGGTCCGATTCGCTGGCATTCTGCTTTCCTCCCTTCGCTTTCTCTTTTTGCAGCATGTACAACTCGTACACGGAGGCGAAAAGGATCGAGAGCGGGGAGGCTTCTGAGATTCGGTACAAACCGAAAAACACGGTGTTGGCAGAGATGCTGGAGGACACCCTCAAGAGAAAAACAGACGAGGAACCGCCGGGGAAGGGTGGGGGGAAAAACAAGAACCCAGCAGCCAACGACAGCAACCGCAGCTCTCTTCAGAGTACTGAGAGTGGAGGGGGGACTGTACATGGGGGGTTTGGGGATTTGTCTGCTGCTGTTGAGAGAGGAGACGGAGACGGAGGAGACGGGATTGAAGATCCCGGTTCTGACGAGGACCGCCTGGTTGTGCCTGTGAGGGGTGGCCAGCGGGCCCGCAGTCCCTCTCCCCCTATGTATCCTCAAGGGGGACGGGGGGAGGACAGGAACAAAGATAGGGGGCTTGGCAGGGGCAGAGACAACAGAGGTGGAGAAGTGGCAGGCGCTGGTGTGGGGCTCGAGGGAGAAGGGCACAGGGCAAATGTCAGCCAATCGAAAGAAAAGTGACCATTTTGAATTGTGCGTGAAGTCAAATTTTCTCGCCGAGCGTCCTTGCTTCATGACACTCGCTCCCTCCCTCCCTCCCTCCCTCCCTCCCTGTGGATTCCATGTTCATCAACTTTTTTTTTTTTTTTGCGTCTTGAATGCCATGATTTGTGCCGATTCTTGTGTCACTTTCTTTTTGTTTCAATTCACTCATCGATGTCGCTCACTGTGTCGTCGTGTTCGCTGGCAGACAGCCTGGTCGACCCATGTGCCAGCGGACTGACTGTGTCAAAGAGTGATACGCGTCAGCAGAAGTGAAGTCGATTTTGCCTGCAGGGCAAGGCGGGTGGTCGGAGGGACCGGGAGAGGAGCCGGTCGGTCCCTCAGACTGAGCACTACGGGCGCAGAATGCGAGAAGAACCTACGGGGGGCCCTCGTAGGGCATCTAGGTATCCCTCGGCCCACACCGTCAGGTTTGGAGGGGAAGACTACGACGAAGAGGAGGAGGTCGGTGAACTAGTGAGAAGACAGGAAGGAAAAAATACTAGGAAGGAAACGGAATTAATTGTGTTCTCTAGTCTCTCTCTCTTCCGTCTTCAGGCCGGCTGCCCCTAGCACCTCTCATCATGTAGACTTGATTGCCTCGGTGTAGTTGTCATTTGTGCTTTCCTTCTGCATCTCTTTCAAAAAAGCACATACACGGACACACATGGGCCGTCAGAGAAACAATGACCGCATTCAAGTACACAGATTCACACACACACACACACACACACACACACACACACACACACACACGGAGGGGGGGAGAGAGAGAGAGAGAGAGAGAAATACGTCAAGAGAGCCTGTTGGCTTCCAGCGGGCCTCTTTGTGTCTCGCTGTGCCATGCACGCCTGACCCGGAAGGCTGCTTCGTTTAATTTGTGTCTTCGTTGAAAGTGTGAATGTTCATTTCAGAGTGTGCTATTCTTCTTTCTCTTGGATGCTTGCAGTGGGTGGACGAGGGCAGGCTGCAGAGCGCTGCAGAAGCAGCGACGATGAGGGCGGAGAGGCTGGACAGACAGAGGCGGGAGTGGGAGCAGGCGCGTCGTGCAGCTGCTAGGAGAGAGAGGGAGAGGGTGAGGATGGGGGTGTACGGCGCCTCCATTCCTGAGGAGACAGAGGAGGAACTGGAGGCGATGGAGACGGGAAGCCTCGAGTCCGACGATTTCAGGGCGGCTGCGGCAAGGCATTCATCCCATGGACGCGCGTGAAGAAGGATGGGCAGATAGGCCCAACGCCCCTTTTTTTCTCCCGGTGCTGGATTGTATGCAGGCCGGGCTCATTTCATTCATTTGTCTGATGGGGGAAAAGGTGCAAGCCAGATGTCCTCTGTTTGCACGTCCACTTCCTGGTGCATTCCACTACTTCCTTTGAAGAGCAATTGTTCCATGCAAAGGTGGTGTCACTGGTATTACTGGGATGTGCGTCCGTTTGCGATTCTGCATGGCTTTGGAGCTCTCTGACAGGCGTCCTGTGTGAACCCTGTAATGGCTGTGCAGGGATGGCGAGATGGATGGGCAAGACATACGCCTCGGCGGAGGGGATAGCATATCGGATAGCAATGCAAGTTATTGCAAGTCTACTGTGTACAGGGGGTATAAATTTGAACCGATTTTAATATCTAAGTTGTACTGCACTGCAGCTACACAACTTTTCAATTTTTTTATCTACAAATTGTGTAGTGGTTTAATTTAAAAAAATTAAAAGACCAAACCTATAACCGACTTACTGACTTAAACTAATCTAACGTAAACAACAATCAGTCAACAATTTAATTGATTAAAAAATTGTTTAGCAACAAAAGTATGTAACAGTCATAAAACGAACTTTAGCAACTGCATGATCAATGCTGCTTCGTTACATTATGAGGTTGTAGGCATTGTCAGAGCTGCACGTAGTATGCACATGTCGAGCGTATGGCGCATATGTATGTGCATGCATGCATTGTATAGAATTGGTTCGCATGCAAGTCAATTCAGAAGTACAGTCTTGCCTGTGTGTAAGACTAAAGAGAAGTACGAACAATGCATGTCCGACTCTCAGATCTTATAGCCCCGTACATTAGCAGCGCCATAACTCTACGTGGCAGCAGAGTAGGTTGGTCAGGGACCAATCTGTTCTGTTTATGATCAGAGACGAATCTCTGTATCGTTGAACGGCAGACGGCAGGCATTCTTTCGCACCAGACGACGATCTTCTCTGGATGCATTGAGTCTGTTCGCTTTTCAGAGTTCTTGTAGGTCTTTCTCTTGTTGTTGCAATGACGTTGAGGCCACATAGAGAAGTGGGCCCGATTTTCTATATAATTGCGTTCCTCGTGAAGAGTGTAGAGGAACTGAAGGACGTCTCCGTTGCGACCCTGGATGACCGATATGAGTTTGTTTGTCTTCTTCTGTCCAGAGTCGCTGAAGAAATGCAGCAATGGTTGCCCTCAGGGTCTATGGGCAAGAAGAAATGCAGAGCAAGGAAGGGTCGCAAGCAATCGAAGGACATCATTCAGGAGGGTCGAGACGAAGAGCCAGAAAAGAAGAAGAAGACGCGTCGTGGTTTGCGTTTTTCAAAGACCCAATGGAATGAGAAGACCCTCGGACAGACACACAGTAAGAGAGATGGGAGGAAATCGGATAACGACCAGACTGCCTCCCCAGTGAAGCGTAAGGAAGCAGATGGGTTCAAGGCGCACAGACCTTTACATACTCCGCATGTACCCACAGACGACTGGGGACCCCAACGCCCTCAGAGTGATGTTGTGGTGAGTGAACCCTAAACAGCAGCAAAGAGCTTCACAGCGACACCGGGTTTCTAGGGAAGTGACCAAGGAGGAGAGACCCTATTCGTTCAAACTGCAGGGACGACGTTTGATTTTCAAGGGTACAGCAATGTAGGAGAATCTGAATTCGAAGCAGTATTGCCGGTAGGTCTTTCCGGACACGAGGATGCAGACATGGGAAGCAGAGACAGTCAGTGGGAGATCAGTCAGAAAGCAGCATCCCTTTTCCCAGAGTCAGCGCCGTTCATTACCGGAGAAACTGAAATTGCCCCCATGAGGATTGGGAGAATAGAACTGACCCAAAACGCAGGAAAGGCAGAGAGAAAGAGAGAGAAGCAGAGAGCAAAGAGAGGGGCAAAACAAACGGAAAGACATGCAGCGCTACTGAACACAATCCGCTCAGCTTGCGCTCAAGATCATAAGATGCCTCCTGGTGGAGTTCCGTATAGAGAAGGATTCAGTGCATAGACACCAGAAGTGGGGAGACGAGTTAGGCCTGTCTGCGCTGGAAATTCGATCAGGCCTGACGGAAAGAGAAAGAGTACAACTGGTATTCGAACGCCAGGAGCGAGAACGTACTGCTGCCTTAAACATGATAAGGTAGAACATGATGAGGCAACAACGTTCAAATGATATAATGAGACCTACCGGACTTTAATATCATTTCGGACTTTGAAATATAGGAATAACATGGGGTGTTCTATTGTATTTAATCGTTGTTTATAA